>JZKD02S2204713.1:220389-281345 GCA_000966675.3 Picea glauca | reverse complement strand
GGGTTTCCACGTAAAACACTGGTGTACTGTTCATGTGTGTGATTGTTTATTTATTACTGCTCACTTTTGGATAATAATTCTACATTGATATAACATTTGAAGAAAAAGGATTATATTTACGTTATTACTCATTCACCCCCCCTCTTAGTAATCCAACAGCTGCTAGAATCAAACTTGTGGGTGCTACTAGAACTCAACTTGAACTATTGCAATGATGAATCTAGCTGTATGCTCAACATCATTTAGAGACCAATGGATTTTTTTATCAATCAATTTTTTTTCATTTGTAGCAAGGGCAACTGGGCTCAATTTCATCTTCAAATGGTGAGCAACAACCAATAGGATGGCGTCTAGCATATGGGTCCACACCCCAAACTAATACAATGGTTGTTGGAATAGGGGTCCTTTTATCCTATTCCACCTAGATTCCCTAGGCATGGGGCCTCATACTTTCCAATTGCCAGCAATCAAAATCTAGAGGGAGAGTACATTCCTTGAAAGGACTGGTCAACTAGAATGTCAGTTCTACATAAAGACCGGTGACTGCAAATTTGTCATGACATATACATACTGTCATTCTAAGGAGATGATCATATCCACACCAAACTGTGTGATCAATCCCCTTGGTCTACCCTTATGATCTATAATATTTTGCTTGTTTCTTCCACCTTGTTCTGTTTTAATTTTTCTTTATAGAATTAGAAGTAGACCATTCACTTGATCTTGCTTTGATGTTGAAAATGTAGACCATTCCATGTTTCTATGCACTTGTTGTGGATGAAGTTTAGTAGTCTTACCTTTTAATCCTTTTCTCCTACTTAAATAGTAAATATTCAAAACTTTGTGACAAGAGTCTTAGTGGTGCATTTAAAAACTACTTTTGTAGGCACCCTTGTTACATGTCTGAGATATAAAATGCATAGTGCATTTTTGTCTGCAGCTTAGAAGTAGTTTTAAAACCATGAAAATAACACTTCACCTTAAATATGCAATTCTCAATGATGCATGTTTCCTTTGGTGAGAAAGCATAGCTAATTAGTAGAAGGATCAGATGCTTTCTAGAGCTACTTTAGCTCAGAATAGGTTAACTCCAGGTCTTAAGGAAAAATAACTCTGTGAGCAGTATAAGGACCTGAATGCCTGAAATGAAGATACCTCTTTGAGGCAAAATTTGGAGGTGAAACTTTAACTTTCACTACTTATCTTGCTATATAAGTTTTATATTCTTAACCTTGCTTAAGGTTGGACTGAACAAATGACGTGCTTGCTCATTTTTGGGTATATACCCACTGGAATTGCATTACTGTTTATGTTAGTAAAATTCCTTCTTTCTAGGTTGCATTTGTTTCCCATAACATTGTACTATTCTCTAGTTCCTGCTTTATGTAATTCTGAATCTCAGTGTTAAATTTGTGGATCATTTGATTAAACAAGGGGGCCTAACGTACAGCGTCTTCACTCATTATGGTATTTGCAATTTTGGACCAATCTGCAAAATTGATCAATCCATAGGACACTTGAATTATTGTCAGTCAATCTCTTCGCCAATTGATATTCCAGTTAGTCATCACCTGATAGGATATCCATTGGTTCTTCTTGCTTCAACTTCTTTATCTTCTACTTAGCAGTTGAATCTGGTGGAGAAAAGTCTATCGAGTTCTTTTCTACATCAGAAATTCATCAACAACCCTTTGGTGTTGAAAATTTAGGCATAGATTCATAGTGTTCCACTTCAAGAAGAAAAGTGGGCTTTTACCTTTTTTCCAAGGTTGACAGAGACCACTCATTTAAATGTGAATGAACTGTCTATCCTGTCAACTATGTGCATAAACCATGCTAACATTATCTTTTCAGGACATAGATTATTGGCCAACTAAGTGCTAGATAATTTCTTCCTAAGAGTTGTGACCATAGATGTTTTAAATTTGGTGGACATTATGAAGCTCTTCATAATTCTCAAAGTCCCCATTTTGTGTTGATGAGGCTGGATAAATTACATTCTAACTAGAAATTTTATTAGCCTTTATTTCCTGCTGTGAAGTGGAGATTCTCTTCCATGTTGATTGGAGTAAACATTTATCTTTCTGATTTTTTGGGTAGACTTCTTAAACCCCTTAACCCTTAATTACCATTCATTTTTCCATATCCTTGTGCAGTCTCAACCAATAATTCCCTTGTGAGGCCTGGTTTTATTTATTGTTCAGTTATACCTCTTTCATCCTATTGTTTGTGCTAGAGTTAGTCTAGTATTTATTGTTGCATGTTCAAATGCATCCTCAGTGTCATTTCACCATGTTTATCTTCTACCGTTAGACTTTTATATCGTGAGTTTGGTTTAATTGGTTTGTACATTACTTTGAGAAACCATTATCCAGTGAGAGTTATATTCACATCTTAATTTGGGGAATTTCTATACTTCTTGGTTCTCTAGTTGCTCTTAATGTCTGTGATCTTATTGTCCATTGACATCATTGAACTTTCATCAGATTCCATTTTGCATTCAATCCATGTAAGTTCACCTCTATTTACTGGTCATCATCCTCCCTTCTAGCTATTGATCTGTACAATCTACATGCTATTGTTTTATTTATTTTTCATTATGAAATGAACCTACAAATTACTTAAGTCCATCATGTCTTTCAATGTCTACAAAATTTATATAATTCTTTAGTTGTATATAGCTCCTCCTCCAACAAAGGGGGAGGAAATTAATACAGGAAATTTCCTCCCAAAGAGTAGGAGCTTTATACAGGTTGCTATTGTTAAAACATTCATAAGGCTTGTGAGTTCCTTGTTTCAAAGCAAATTCCTTCTGGTGGTTGGGGAGAGATTTATCTTTCATGACAAAGATAAGGTCTATACACACTTGGAAGGAAGAATATCACACATAGTAAACAAAGGTGGAAAAGCACATGGAAATTTGAGTGTTCAAGACCTCAAAATCAGCAGTCAACAGTGGATCAAATCCAGATTTGAAAGCACTCAACAAATTTCAAGGAAGCAGTTTCGATAATTCCCACATTTCCAGTTACACATTCAACCTTATCTAACTAGATCGAATATTTCCAGATTTTATGTTACCAATGGCATATTCAAATCCACCTTCCTAGACAGAAGATCTAAACAAACAATCAGTAGTCTGAATTAGATCTTATCATTTCAATATTTTATGACTTATTTGAAGTTTTATTTGTTTAATAATTAACTATATTCCTAAAATCAATAATAATTATGTAACATTCACTCCATTTGGCTTCCAAGTTGGTCCTATAGGATAATCCCATTAGGCTTGGCACAACAAAACTCCTTTAAAGATTCCCCCCCCCTCAACATTGACTGCCATCATTTCTCTTGTTGCTAAGATAAATAACTAGATTTGGCCAAGGGATGTGCCTACTATCACAAACTCATCATTGCTACCAAATATAAGTATGAAAAAATGACTTTTAGGAGAATCCCAAGGCTTTGTTTATCCTGCTGATGTAAAAAAACACCTGAGTCATCTCTAAATATTATAGATTGTGGTTTTATAACTTATTTCCATCCATTTTCAAGCATTATCCTACCTTTTTAAAGCCCCATTTCATCTGTATCCTACCTATTGTTTTCCGATTCAAGCCATATCGCTACACCCTCTCTAATCAATTTATGAAATTATTGTTCCTTGTTATTCTTTCCAGTTATAAGGATGTTAGGATTTTCTAGGTAGTGTTTTTTTATTACAGAGGTCTTGTAGCTCCTATTTTTGGCTTAGGTATTTCAGCCTAACCTTTCTAAAATCCCCAAGAAACAAACCTAAAAGATAGGGGGATTCACGATCCTTGTTGTTGTGCTCACTGCAAAGAAAATGATGAATCTCTCTCACTCATTACTTCCACTTGTTCAGGAGGTATAGCATGCTACTTCATTTATAAGGAGATTTCATTTTCCTTCTATTATGGTTCTCAATGTGGAACAACCTTTGATGCTCTGGCATATTTATACATTAATGGATGTAAGGGGAAAGGAGTCTTGAGAAGTGTTTTGAATTTGTCGCTTAAAAGTTTTCTGTTGAAGGTGGCTTCATAAGAATAATTTTTTTTTCCAAGAGTTGATTTCAATGTTGAAAGAAATGTAGCAAGAATGAATATCACTATTTTTGGCCCTTGGTTATGGAAGCAAGCAAAGATCAAGGAAGAAAAGGTAAAACACAAACTACGTGGAAGACACAGTGATTGCTATTGGGTCAAAGTGAGCAAAAGAGCAGAAAAGACGGAGTGAAGTAAAAGGAAGCAAGCCGTTGGATGAGGAGATCAAGGATGACATATCAACAAGGAAGAAGGATTGTGGACAACTCAACAAGCAGAAAAATCCAGCGTTGGATGCTTTGGAGCACCGCATGATAAGGAAGGAAAGACAGGCTGGCGAAGCCCTGAAAACGTGGGTCAAGTTGACCTAGGGTTTTAGACACCTAGGGTTTTGGTATCTAGGGTTTTGACACCTAGGTTTCGATGTAAGGCTGCCAGTGAGATATTGTAATGTATAAATAAAGGTCAAGAGGACCTGGGTTGGGTTGTTGTTAATGTTGCTATTGTTGTTGATGATTGTTAATGCGAGTGATTATTGTTGTGAGAGAGAGCCTTCTGGTATTGTAATATATTCAGTTGGGTGCGAAGGCAAGTCCTGCAGCTGGGTGCACAGGAAGGGAAGAGACAGAGAGGAGAAAAAATAAGATCTTCTAGCTAAGAGAACGAAAAAGAACTACATGCTTCATCCTAATACATTATAAAGCATGGTTCTATGGACATAGCCCTAGAGAGAGGGTGAACCATGTATATCTTGTGTCGTATGTGTGATTGATGCTCTGTTCTTTGTCATTGATATTCTGCTATTGCATTACTGTGTTAGATCTGATCGGTAGTTGTGTGGAGTAGATATAAGCTGATAAGTGAGTTATGCATATTGTATTGTTCTGTATTAGATCCACTTGATATTCCCTTGGTTGCAGACACTTATGTCCAGTAGTTAGGGCTTGTCGGTGCGCTCTTGGAGCTGAAACTTGGGTCTTACCCTATGCCAACAAATGGTTCCATTGTCGGGACAAGAATCTTCTTGAGGGAATGTCAAGGTGGTTTCCATCAAAGACAAATATTCAAAAGCAAATAGAGGATCAAGAAAAGGACTTTGCTGAAGCCCATAACAAGAACCATAATCTGAGTACAGAGGATTGGTTAGGAATATATATCTTTACCGATATACACAAGATCTACTTTGGAGGAATCCATCAAGAGTTGTCCGAGTGGTTAGCTAGGTTAGAAGATACCCAGTTTGAGATCAGATCTAGACCCCCTGTGGTTTGGATGTCGACGCTGATCCAGAAGGTCAAGAGAGTTGATAAAGCTGTGTCACGAGTAGTAGATCACTTGTTTGATAGCACCATTGGAGGGTACATCACCGAGTTTGTTGTTGACAGAGTAGAATCGTATAACCAAGTTGAAAGATATTTCTTCAAGGGACCCACCGGGAAATGTTTACACTTTCTAAAGTTGAGGATCAAGATGCTATTGCACGAGAAGAACATATTGAAGATACAGTAGATTGGTCGGATTTGAAAATGCTAATGTTCAAGAATTCAAACAACGACAACGACACAGAAGTTAGACATACACACAGTGGGAAAGTGTTTAGAGAAGTCCATCTTGCGAACATGTTCAAGAAGACTGGGGGGCGAGGTTTTCTACAGTGGAGAAGAGGCAGATCTGACAGACGAAGAGAATTCAGAACCCGCTAGGGCTGAGGAAGGAAAAGCTAAAGAAATTCATTAGGACGAGCCAGAAACCTCAGGGACTGCGCATACTTCTGAAGTAAGTACTATTAATCCTCCTATTGTTTCAACAACATTAAGCAATCAGAATAGTCAAAGCCACTAGAGTCCTTAGAGTACTATTACTAGCAGTTCAGGATATACTCAGACAGGAAACCTAGGAAACCTAGAAAGATCTATGGAAAATGAGATGATGCTCCCTATCTTTAGGGGAGATGGATTTGAAGATCCTGATCAACACTGGTTTCCATGTGAAGCTAAATGGAATATTAAAAATGTCACCGACGAAGCTATTAAAAGAACTCAGTTTAGCACTACTCTAAGAGATCGTGCACTGAGTTGGTACATGAAGCTTGTCCAAGGACTTGCGCAGCCTAAGCCACTGAATGAGATCAATAATGCACTGATTTTATAGTTTAAGAAACCTAAATCGGAGTCACACTGTATTACAGAGATGAAAGAGATCAAGCAGAAGGTAGCCGAACCCGTTTGGGAGTTCGATCAGAGATTCAAGACCTTAACAGGCCGATTGACTTTCCAGATCCTAGATGAGTAGAACAAGGAATGGTTCATTGCTACCCTCTTACCACACATCAAAGTTCATCTGATGCAACAGAAGATTGCTTCACAGGCTGAGGCGCTGAAGATCGCCATGAAGTTAGAATCAACCCCTATGGGAGAATCCAGCTCAGGTATGAGCCAAATCTTGATTCAACTAACTAGTTTGTCTTTGCAGGTCGAAGATATGAAGAAGGATAAGGGAAAAGACAAAAGAGAATACATCTAGTGTGTGAGATGCAAATCAGAAGGCCATGACAAGGAACATTGTCCCCTATTTCATGAATACTTGGCCTCTGGAGCTTCGAGCCCTTTGAAGCAAGTCACACTACCCTGGTGTGAGGTATGCAGAAACAAACATTGCCCAGGTGAGTGCTATTACATGCAAAAGTACGTTCAGAAACCCACAAATTTGTATTGCACGTTCTATAAGTCAGTAGGGCATGATGATAGGGATTATAGGGCTTACGATCTCATGCACGAAATATCAAGAGACATATACAAAATTCAAGGTGAAGTACATCAAGAAGGAAACACTCTGCAGTACAACTCTCCAGGGAGAGGGAACTTCAACCCTCATGGTGGATTCT
Source organism: Picea glauca (assembly GCA_000966675.3). Lineage (NCBI taxonomy): Eukaryota > Viridiplantae > Streptophyta > Pinopsida > Pinales > Pinaceae > Picea > Picea glauca. Next base: position 274,394 of record JZKD02S2204713.1, on the reverse strand, counting down.
GAGGAAGAGGAAGAGGAGGAGGTATGGGTTGAGGTCAAGGACAGATCGACTGTTACAACTGTGTGCAACTAGGACACTTATCAAGGGACTATCAGAACCCTTGTACTGCATGCAACTATTGCAACTCTTTGGAGCATGCTATTGAGGATTGTCCAGTATTGTTGGCTAAACTCCAGGAGAGACGGGGACCTCTGCATAATCCACAAATACAGTTAATAAAATAAGAACTCCTCGAAGTAGAACCTAGAGTCACTGTCATCACTTGAGAAGGCGTTGTTATAGGAGAGGATAGAATAACCCAAGGAAATACTACAAAAGACTTAGGAATCAGGAAACCTGTAGAGAAAACCCAAAATTTTGATGCAAAGAAAGAAAGACAAATATTTGAGGAGGCAAGACAACAGTTCAAAGAAGATCAAGGGTATTCATCAAAGACATGGCCATAAGTAAGAGAATATGGAATGCCTCTGACATTCGACCAATCTAATTCACCCAGAGATGGAAAAGAGGCAAGTAAACTTGTCAGTTTCTTCTATACGTTTATAGAGTTGATTAAAGATGAGAAAGCCATACAAGAACTGCAAAATTTGGTCAGACAGTATGAGGTAGGAAGGGTAGATCCTTTACTGTGCAAAGTAGTACATCAACTATCCAAGAAGAGGAGGAAAAATAAAGAACTACACCTGAATGCTCAGATCAGAGAGCATGATATAGACTATGTGGTCCTCGACTTAGGGTCGAAGGTCCATGTCATGACGAAACGAACTTGGGCACTGATGGGAAAACCTAAGTTGATATACTCCCCTATTAGGCTCAGGATGGTTAACCAGTAAGATGTCAACCAATTTGGACGATTGGAGTATCTCCCTGTGGACATCGACGGAGTCAGAACATTTGCAGACTTCGAGGTAATTGAGATAGTTGATGACAATTGTCCTTACCCTGCGCTGTTAGGAATTGATTGTGCTTTCAATAATTCCACTATGGTTGATTTAAAGAAACAATGTATGATGTTTGAATGAGATGGACTTAGTGTCATTGCACCCTTAGATCCAGATGAAGGTCAACGATACACAGAACCCATCAGGGAAGAAGTCTGCACATACGAATTGAAAAACATATACAAACTTACAGCCAGACAACAGGATTAGATTAATCCTACGGCAGATGGGAACCTAAGTTGGCAAGCGATAGCACACGTTCATCAGATTCATAAGAATCAATGGAGAACTGGCAGAACCAAATGTATGAAGTATCTACCAGGAGATGTGCTAGATTAACCAGAGAAGTTCGCTAGATCGACACAACAGTAAGTAAATTACCCACCTTTGATGGTCTGAATCCTTTAGAAAATTTCTTGTCCGAATTTGAAACAAGTGTACCAACACAACAAAGATTATTGGCAATGGATGAGGCTTTGAAATAAACACTAGCAAGATGGTGGGGGAGACAAAAAAGTAATATTACAAACTAGGTACAATGTCGTACTTTTATGACAACGCGGTTGATGCAGGAAGGACACTACCTCACCACCTCGTCGTGCTCCTGCACATAGGATTGATCTCATTCACTCATTCATGAGCCAAATTAGCTCTTCTGATTCCCTTCTAGAATCTCTATTAAAAACCCGATCCACAGGTCCTTTCTTCACCCGCATTGCCTTTTGCACGTGACCGTGCTCTTTCCCTGATCTTAATTCTAGGTTTTGGGGTTTCGTGATCCTCAATGTCAAGAGTTCCTGTCCTCTCGAACTCCCAACCTTCGATGAGCAATTTCACCGATATGCGCCCTTTATGCGTTAGCCCCTCCTGGCTATGCCCTAGTCCATGTGACCGCTTTCCATAAGACTGCAGCCTTATATTCCTTCTCGTCGGGGTTTCGGACTTTCAAGTGCCAAAATGCACTTGTCCTCAGGATCCGCAATCTGTCGAATCCCGACGTGCTCTTTACACACTATCTCTCCTGGCTAGGCTCCTAGCCCATATGACCATTATCCCCGTGACCGCAGTCTTACCACTCGTCGGGGTTTCGAGCTTTTCAATGCCACAATGCATTGGCTCACGGGATTCCCGATCCTCCGAATCCCAATAGGATGACAACTGGCCCCCACACAACGAAGCTTTCTTCCTTCTCTGATATGCTGACAACTGGCTCCCACAATGGCGCTTCCTCCTTCTTGTCGGGGTTTTGGACTTCGCGATTTCGAAATGCCCAAACCTCTTCCTATCAGGATTCTCGATATCCCGATGACCGGAATGTCGATAGACGACTTCCTATCGGGACTTTCCCCGATGGCTCCGATTGCTGCCACGTGTCCCTTCCAGATGGACGGTCCTGATTAACTCTCGAGATTTCACAACTTCTAATATCCTGGACACCTCGTCCCTATGACTCGCGAAATGCCGAACTCCGACTCCCTTCAGATCTCTGACACACGTCCCAAGTGAATGGATGGTTCAGACCAATCCTCGCCGTTTCAAGACTTGAAATGTCTCGACTTTCATGACCTCGAGAACTCCGATTTCCCAAGCATCGATATCCCGATGTCTAGTGCCCGGATATCCAGAATGGATGATCGCGTGACACACGTCCTCTCTCTGACGGACGACCCAGATTTGTGTTGGGGTTTTCAAAGTGGACTTACCCGATCTCCTGTCCACAGGAATGCCGATATTCTGACTCTCAATGCCTCGATCTTTACCACATGTCTCCACTAATGGACAGTCCAGATCAGTTCTGGGTAATTTCCCATGGAAATTCCCAATCTCATGTCATCGAGACTTCTGATTTCCCGATATGCAAAACCCTGATGAGTCAACCCTCCTTTCGGGATTTCTCCTTCTGTTCACGAGCTTAACCCTCGCGCAACTTCTGTTAGATCCGACAGATAATGGGTGATTGATCAAGATCTGACGGTTTAGATCATCTCTTCTCCTGCACGCTCTCTGGACGTGAAAACCTTCCGATGGTCCAAATCTCCTTCTTCAGCCGATCCGACGACTGTTGTTTCTCCTCCTGAGCTTCTACGCACTTTCTTCCTGCACTTGGAAGAATTTCAAAAGCCAAAGGTCTCAACCTTTGCTCCCTTTCTCTTCTACGAACTCCTTTATCTTGAGCTTCGCTACATGCGTTCTCCTCGATGTTGTTCCTCCTGAGCTTTCACTTCTGAATCCTCAAAGGATCCTTTGACTTCTGCCCTCTGCAGAGTCTTCACGCACCCACAATGCTGTCTCTCCTGAGCTTCTTAACACTCAGACCCCTACGAGATTTTATCTTTCTTCCTTTCTCCCACAGATGGAGAATGTAATGCCCTCCTGGCTATTTCTCTCAAGAAACCTCTTTCTGAGTGCTGCAGGGTGTTCAACAACCCTGTGAAAATCCTTCAGTGGATTCTTCCTTCAATTACATAACTCAAAGAGTTCTCTTCTCTTCTCCGTGCCTGTCTGCACACTAACTCAAATGCCCACCTGGCAGAGTGTCTTCTCCTAGAACGTTCAACAATTCTGTCCTCCTGTGCACCTATGCACCCACTCAATGCCCACCTGACAGAGCTCTCAGAATCCTCAGTGATTTTGTTTCTTCCTTGAACTTCTCAACAAAATTCTTCCTTTGTGCACCCCTTACACCCGATCAATGCCCACCTGGAAGAGCTTCACAGAATCCTCAGTGATTCTGATTCTTCTTCTTGAACTCACCGCAGAGTTCTTCCTCTATGCACCACTATGCATGTGCTCAATGCCCACCTGGCAGAGCTTCACAGAATCCACAACAGAATTCTGTCTGCAACTGTGTCTCTCATACACAACCTTGCCTCCAAGTTATTCAGCAACCTTGAGGTCTTCACTGAGTTGTTGATTCTAGTTCTTGTGCCGCAACACGTCTTCGTTTGAACTGTAGAATTCAGAAGTGCATCCTCTGTGCACGGCTCTCAGAACCCGCAACGTTCTGTCACACCCTCCTAGTGTGAAGCCTCAAAGACCTTCAACTGAAATCAAACACACTCCTGCAAATGCACAACTACAGTAGACATCTACAGCATAAAATAACACTCATAGACATCCATTCAACACAAAATATTGTAGGAAAAACTGCTCTTTGTATTAAATATGGAAAATGCCTATATTTACAAGGTGTTCCTAAGCACGGCTTGTAACAAGGTCTCGGATCCTTCTCTCTTCTGCTTCTACTTGTAGATTCTCTCTTCTCAACTTCACTAACTACAAAATGAGATACTAAAATCTCTTTTACCTGAGGGTGATCTTCGAGCGCTTCCCCCAATCTACCTACCCTATTCAATTGCATTGAATGGGTTATCTAGTCCAGCATCTAGATCTAGATCTCAGCCATACAAACATTAATTGCCGATCTACCTAATGCCTCCACAAAGGCACGACTCTATGGCTCACCAGCCTACAACATTTAATTACATTCAATTCAGATTTTAAATGAGGATTGCGCCTCTCTTTCATCTTTGAATGCACGTGCTCGACGTGGCTGGCTGGCTAGCTAGCTGACGTGGAGAGAGGATCCTACATCAAACTCCTTAGCTGAAAAATTCATGAGCTCCTGCTCATGAGCTTCCCCTCTCAGCTGTTGGAAATCCTCCCGGATCCCAAACAAATATCTAGAGCTTCCCATCTGCTCCATTCTGCTGCTGCTGCTGCTTCTGTGCTGCTGCTGCTGCTTCTCTTCTGCTCAGCTGCTCCTCGCTGGCAGTCTCTACTGACCTCAAAATCAACCTTCTGATCTCCTCGATCACTGTATCCAGCTACTCCAGTGGCTAGTCCTGTTTTTGCAGTCTCCCCAGCTGCAAAAATTTTCTGCAATTGGGTAGATCATCATGATCTCCCATGCCATCCTCTTCATCTTCATCTATGGCCTCAAGTTGCCACGCTGCTGCAGACCTCAGCTTTGCAGTCTCCCTTTGACTGAATGGCTGTTAAGTCACCTTCTCTAATAGCTCAACTTCTGTCAATTCTCTTGCTGGCTCTGGATTGTTCAACCAATCCTCCAACATCTCTAGATCCATCTCCCATGGAGTGATAACTTTATCTTCTGCTGTCAGCTTCAGTGCTGCAACTTTTTTCTTTTCAGCTGCCTGGCCGAAATCATTGAGCCATTCCTCAGAATTCTCATTCTCCTTTTCATCTACTTCTGCTTGGGTAGCTTCCAAAGTCTGCTCCAATTCTTCTTCTTCCCTAATAGTCACAACTGACTGTTCTGCTGCTGTTGCCGCATCATCTACAAAACATAATTTTTCTTCCTCCTGGGCAAATGGTAGGAATACTCCAATTCCCCCAATCATCAGAATATTATCCTGATCTTCCTTCTCGGTCAGCTGCACCTGCTGATCTAAACTCACCTGCTCATCCCTGCCCACTTGGAAATATGGGATGTCTCTGCTTCCCTCCTGGAAGTCCATGGAATCAACTAATTCCATCTCTATTTCCTTGCCCACCTGGAAAAATGGAAACCTTTCACTGCCCTCTTGGCATTCTGTGAGGTCCTGTAGTGACCTCAATCTATTTCCCTCCTGGCAATTTGAAATTCCTCGACTGTCCTCATGACAGTCTGTGAGATCCCGCAGTGATCTCATCTCTTTGCCCACCTGGAAATCTGGAATTTCCTCTCTACCCTCCTATTAGTTCTTGAGATCTTCAGCTGATCCCAATTCATTCTCTTCACCGAGAAATTTCCCAGTCTCTGGTTCACATACCTGAACCATTTCCTCAGGTCCATTGAGGTTTTCAGCATACCTCAACCATCTTCTTAACAGCCTCCGCTGTCTTCTGACCATCAACTCCTTGACTGGACATTTTGTTTTCGGCTTCCTCATGGGCCATTCACACATCCATCTTGACCTCTTATCCTGCCACATCCATAGTTCGAGCTTCTCTATGTCTGCCTTTAATTCATAGAGCTCTTTATCCATTTCTGCAAGCTTTTCTGCCTTGCTTTTCCTCCCAGCATGCCTATGGTCTTCAGTAACCATGGTGTTGTCTCTGTCTGCTTTCCTAGAAAACCTGCTGCTGTCTCTTTGCACCAAGAGTGTTACCAGCTTCATCCTCCTATAGTCTCCCTAACTACCTTCTTGATTTCTGCCTACCTGCAAACAATCACCACAGAGTCTCCAGCGCTCTGTCTTCCTTTACCTTCTCGCTTCACCTAAAATATACAAGTGAAGTTCCCACTCTGATACCACTTGATACAGGAAGGACACTACCTCACCACCTCGTCGCGCTCCTGCACACAGGATCAATCTCATTCACTCATTCATGAGCTAAATTAGATCTTCTGATTCCTTGCTGGAATCTCTATTAAAAACCCGATCCACAGGTCCTTTCTTCACCCGCACGGCCTTCTGCACGTGACCGCGCTCTTTCCCTGATCTTAATTCCGAGTTTCGGGGTTTCGTGATCCCCGACATCAAGAGTTCCTGTCCTCTCGAACTCCCGACTTCCGATGAGCAATTTCACCGATACATGCCCTTTATGCGTTAGCCCCTCTTAGCTATGCCCCAGTCCATGTGACCGCTTTCCATAAGACCGCAGCCTTATATTCCTTCTCGTCGGGGTTTCAGACTTTCAAGTGCCAAAATGCACTTGTCCTCAGGATCCGCGATCCACCAAATCCCGACGTTCTCTTTACGCAATAGCTCTCCTGGCTAGGCTCCTGGCCCATATGACCGTTATCCCCATGACCACAATCTTACCACTCATCGGGGTTTTAAGATTTTCAATGCCGCAATGCATTGGCTCACGGGATTCCTGATCCTCTGAATCCTGATAGGCTGACAGCTGGCCCCCACACAATGGAGCTTTCTTCCTTCTCTGATATGCTGACAGTTGGCTCCCACAATGGTGCTTCCTCCTTCTTGTCGGGGTTTTGGACTTCGCGATTCCGAAATGCCCAAATCTCTTTCTATCAGGATTCTCGATATCCCGATGACCGGAATGCCGATAGACGACTTCCTGTCAGGACTTTCCCCGATGGCTACGATTGCTACCACGCGTCCCTTCTAGATTTACAGTCCTGATTAACTCTCGGGATTTTGCGACTTCTGATATCCTGGACACCTCCTCCCTAGGACTCGCGAAATGCCGAACTCCGACTCCCTTTAGATCTCTGACATGCGTCCCAAGTGAATGGATGGTTCAAATCAATCCTCGTTGTTTTGAGACTTGAAATGTCTCGACTTTCATGACCTCGAGAACTCCAATTTCCCGAGCGCTGATATCCCGATGTCTAGTGCCCAGATCTCTGGAATGGACGATCGCGTGACACGCATCCTCTCTCTGACGGACGACCTAGATTTGTGTCGGGGTTTTCAAAGTGGACTTACCCGATCTCCTGTCCATGGGAATGCCGATATTCTGACTCCCGATGCCTCGATCTCCGCCACGTGTCTCCACTAACGAACGGTCTAGATCAGTTCCGGGTAATTTCCCTTGGAAATTCCCGATATCATGTCATCGAGACTTTCGATTTCCTAATATGCGAAACCCTGATGAGTCAACCCTCCTTTTGGGATTTCTCCTCCTGTTCACGAGCTTAACCCTCACGCAACTTCTGTCAGATCCAACGGCTGACAGGTGATTTCTCAAGATCTGACGGTTCAGATCATCTCTTCTCCTGCACGCTCTCTGGACGTGAAAACCTTCTGGCAGTCCAGATCTCCTTCTTCAGCCAATCCAATGACTGTTGTTGCTCCTACTGAGCTTCTACGCACTTTCTTCCTACACTTGGAAGAATTTCAAAAGCCAAAGGCCTCAACCTTTGCTCCCTTTCTCTTCTGTGAACTCCTTTATCTTGAGCTTCGTTGCGCGCATTCTCCTCGATGTTGTTCCTCCTGAGCTTTCACTTCCGAATCCTCAAAGGATCCTTTGACTTCTGCCCTCTGCAGAGTCTTCACACACCCACAGTGCTGTCTCTTTTGAGCTTCTTAACACTCAGACCCCTACGGGATTTTATCTTTCTTCCTTTCTCCCATAGATGGAGAATGTAATGCCCTCCTGGCTATTTCTCTCAAGCAACCTCTTGTTGAGTGCTGCAGGGTGTTCAACAACCATGTGAAGATCCTTCAGTGGATTCTTCCTTCAATTACAGAACTCAAAGAGTTCTCTTCTCTTCTCTATGCCCGTCTGCACACTAACTCAAATTCCCACCTGGCAGAGTGTCTTCTCCCAGAATGTTCAACAGTTCTGTCCTCCTGTGCACCTATGCACCCGCTCAATGCCCACCTGGTAGAGCTCTCAGAATCCTCAGTGATTTTGTTTCTTCCCTGAACTTCTCAACATAAGTCTTCCTTTGTGCACCCCTTGCACCTGCTCAATGCCCACCTGGCAGAGCTTCACAGAATCCTCAGTGATTCTAATTCTTCTTCCTGAATTCACTACAGAGTTCTTCCTCTATGCACCACTATGCATGCGCTCAATGACCACCTGGCAGAGCTTCACAGAATCCATAGCATAATTCTGTCTGCAACTGTGTCTCTCATACACAACCTTGCCTCCAAGGTATTCAACAACCTTGAGGTCTTCACTGAGTTGTTTATTCCAGTTCTTGTGCCGCAGCACGTCTTCGTCTGAACCCGCAGAATTCAGAAGTGCATCCTATGTGCATGGCTCTTAGAACCCACAACGTTTTGTCACACCCTCCTAGTGTGAAGCCTCAAAGACCTTCAACTGAAATCAAACACACTCCTACAAATGCACAACTACAGTATACATCTACAGCATAAAATAACACTCACAGACATTCATTCAACATAGAATATTGCAGGAAAAATTGCTCTTTGTATTAAATATGGCAAATGCTTGTATTTACAAGGTGTTCCTGAGCACGACCTGTAACAAGGTCTCGACTCCTTCTCTCTTCTGCTTCTACTTGCAGATTGTCTCTTCTCAACTTCACTAACTACAAAATGAGATACTAAAATCTCTTTTACCTGAGGGGGCTCTTCGAGCACTTCCCCCAATCTACCTACCCTATTCAATTGCATTGAATGGGTTGTCTAGTCTAGCATCTGGATCTAGATCTCAACCATACAAACATTAATGGATGATCTACCTAATGCCTGCACAAAGGCACGACTCTATGACTCACTAGCCTACAACATTTAATTACATTCAATTCAGATTTTAAATGAGGACTGTGCCTCTCTTTCATCTTTGAATGCACGCGCTTGACATGGCTGGCTGGCTGGCTGGCTGATGTGGAGAGATGCTCCTGCATCAATGGTTCTTAGCACAAGCATAAATTTGCGAAGTAAGGTACACAGGTTGAAGCTGCACAAAGGACCATGTGTGAAGCTGCGAAGAGGCTTGGAGTGACATTCCTCAAGAACATTGGGTGCACAAATTCATTAATACGCTGGACACAACCCTTATCAACTGATACCTTCAAGAAGAGATGCGCCTCATCACTACAGATTGGGAAGGTATGACTCATAATTTTGTAACCACCTTCTTATTTGAAAGTCAATATCCTTCAGTAGATCAAGCATTACAGATTGTGAGATAGAAAGTATTTGAGGAGGCATATAGCCTCCCTACAGATCAAGAATAGGACGAATGGACTGCACCTCTCCAAAAATTGCAAAGTTGTTACAACATCAATGCTGATGAAGACGATGATCCCCGAAAGGTGAAAATCATCGAAACAAAAGTACAAAGAGATGTGGAAGGACCAGGAGTTTCATTTCATTTCATTGGACAACCAATCAATATTAAGAAAGTCAATATTGGAACAAAGGAGACACCAAAGCTTGCAAATCTCAGAGATTATTGGGATGTTGCTAACATTGACAAGATTACAGAGCTTCTGCACGAATATCATGACTTGTTTCCGATCAAGTTCACTGATATGAAGGGCATCAAAGGGCTTATGGGAGAGATGAGGATCCCTTTGAAACCAAATGCAAAACCAGTCAAACAGAGACCTTACAAGTTGAACCTTAAATACAAGGAGAAAGTGAATATTGAGCTCGACAGAATGCTGGAAGCAGGGATTATAGAACCTATCGAAGAGTTAGAATGGATTATCCTTATGGTAGTACAAGACAAGAAGACATGAGAGTTTAGGATATATGTGGATCTCAGAAAGCTAAATGATGCATTTTTGCATGACCCCTTCCCTACACCATTCACTGGCAAAGTGTTGGCTAATGTGGGAGGCCAGGAGGTATATTCCTTTATAGATGGATTTTCAGGATACCATCAGATCTGGATTGCCAAGGAAGATCGCCATAAAACCACATTTGCAACATAATGGGGATCCTATCAATATACAGTGATGCCATTTGGACTGAAGAATGCCCCAACCATATTTTCCAGGGTGGTGGTCGAAGCGTTCAAAGAGTTTTTGCATAAATTTCTTGAAGCATATTTTGAAGATTGGATTGTTTTTAGTTTATTGAAAACTCATATCGAATGTCTAAGGCTAATGTTGGACAAATGAAGGCAGTGTCAAATTTCATTAAATATGAAGAAGTGCATCTTCTTCTCACCATTTGGAGTGTTTTTAGGTCATATTGTATGCAAGTAAGGATTACTGGTAGATCCATCTAAAATTTCCATCATCGTGGATCTGCCACCTCCTACTTTAGTCAAACAACTGTGCACTATGCTGGGACATACTGGATATTACAGGAAGTTCATTAAGGGATATGCCTAGATTACAACACCCATGGAGAAGCTTATGAATAAATACTGTCAGTTTAGTTGGACAGAAGAATGCCAACAGAGCTTCGACACACTGAAACAGAAGATGGTTACTGTGTCTATTCTAGTTTTTCCAGATTGGAGCAAGGAATTTCATGTGCATGTCGATGCATATTCCATTGCATTAGGAGTTGTGTTATCACAACTGGGAACATGAGACATCAACCATCCATTATATTTTTCTAGCAGGAAGCTATCAACAACAGAAATCAACTACACCACTACCGAGAGAGAAGGGTTAGCCATGGTGTATGCGCTACAGAAGTTCCGCCACTACTTGTTGGGAGGCCACTTTAAAATGTTCACTGATCACTCCGCACTAAAATACCTAGTCAACAAGCCACTGTTGAGGGGGAGAATATGCAGATGGCTTCTGCTATTTCAGGAATATGATTTTGAGATCATGGTTAAGATAGGAAGAATGAACAAAGGTCCTGACAACTTGTCGAGGTTGGAACATGGAGAAGAGCCCACTAGTTTGGAGGATACACTACCGGATGCATAGTTACTGGCCATTAGAAATATTGATGACTACTTCGCAGAGATAGTCCAGTTCCTTTTAACAGGAATGCCACCTAGTGACTATACAATTCCCTAGAAGAAACATCTGGTAGTGCGCGCTGTAGACTTTTCACTTATAACTGGAAAGATATACAAGATGGGACCTGATAGGATACTGAGGAGATGTTTTATGGAGGCAGAATGACCAGTGATCCTTGCCGAAGTTCGCGAAGGAATTGTCGGAGGACACTACGCAGGGAAAGCAACTACGCATAAGGTTCTTAGAGCTAGACTTTGGTGGCCTACCATTGATCTCATAGGACCTATAAACCCACTAGGAAAGTGCACAGGAGCAAGGTACATCATTACTGCAACATAATACTTGATTATATGGGCTGAAGCAAGATTAGTTAAGGCCTATAGTGCAACTACAACTGCGTGCTTCATATTTGATGACATCATAAATAGGTTCAGATGCCCAAAAATCCATATGAGTGATCAAGGCACACATTTCATAAATAAAATAGTTGAATCCCTGACTAAGGAATTTGCAGTCCACCATCAGAAGAGCACACCTTACCATCCACAAGAAAATGGGACAGTTGAAGCATTCAACAGAATCTTGGAGACAACATTGACAAAGATCTGCAGTGTGAACATGGATGACTGGGATTTAAGAGTACCAACCGTATTGTGGGCCTATAGAACCACCTGTAAAAAAATAATAATGTAGACCCCTTTCAAGTTGGTTTATGGTCTTGAAGTTGTTGTCCCAATGGAATACTTGGTACCAAGCCTAAGTATTGCTACCTTTACAGGTATGGATGACACTGGTGTTGTTCAGGAGAGGCTCGCGCAGTTGGTTGAACTAGAAGAAGAAAACTTTATTGTAGGATTCCTTCAATGGGTTCAGAAGGAAAGAGAGAAGGCCTATCATGATAGGCACATAAAGAAGAAGGCATTTAAGCAAGGTGATTTGGTACTGGTATATGACAGTAAGTTCCTGAAGCATCCTGGGAAATTCAGAACGCATTGGCTAGGACCATATGAGATAGCCTATGTTACAGAAGGAGGAGCTGCACAACTGAAGACTCTGAATGGAGTATGGAAGCAAGGTTTGGTGAATGAAAGTGGGATGAATTTGTACTACGACAACCAGCCGCCCCACAACTCTCAGTAAAAGCATGAGGAAAAGGGTCTTGGTACCAGGTGCAGTTGAAACTGGGTACCAGACACAGAAAAGACAGTCTGCACAAGGAAGGACAGGAGGCATCTAACCAAAAGCAAAGGCTGCACTGTGTAGTCTGAAGTCCAAGTAAAAAAAAAGGATCAGATATGAAGTGCCTTAGGATGATTCATAGGTGATTTTTGGGGGCTTGTTGTCCCTTGGTTATGGAAGTAAGTGAAGATCAAGGAAGAAAAGGTAAAACGCGAACTGCGCAAGAGATACAATGACTGCTATTGGGTCAAAGTGATAAAAATAGTAGAAAAGATGGAGCGAAGTAACAAGAAGAAAGTTGTTGGATTAGGAGATCGAGGAAAACATATCAGCAAGGAAGAAGGATCGTAGACAACTCAACAAGTGGAAAAATCCACCATTGGATGCTTTGGAGCACCGCACAAGAAGGAAGGAAAGACAGGATGGTGAAGCCCTGGAAACGCGGGTTGTTATCGGACTAATTGGTGGGTGCGGACACTAACTGATCTCCCTAGATCCACCTAGATCTAGAACAAAACACAGCAGAACATGACGCTTTCCTTAAGTTTTAGATATTGAATTTATTAACTAAAGAGGGATAGGTGACATACCGTTTAAACGCCACTTCCTCTCACCATCGTCATCATAGCTCCATTCCAACGCTCGTACAATGATGAACTTGCAAAAGAACGAAACCAACCAAAGTGATAGCAATAGCATAAACTCAATATAAACCTATGTATGTGATCAAGGAATCATACAATAAAACACAACAAGCTTTATAGAAAAGAATCATATTACTGTATCATATTAAATGTGAAAGAGAGATTACAACCATGGACTTGATGTCATAAGGTCCCTTCCAACTGTCCTTCATTCCCCACACACTTCTACTCCAAGAATTATGAGAGCATAAATATGATACTACTCACGATCTATATTGACAAAAGCAAAACTCAAAGACACTCCAACCAAGCTGATAATTCCAAGCCAAATCCAACTTAGCCAATTCCAAAAGCTCCAAGCTAACCAAAGCTACCTTTCTCCATGATAACTCCTCTCCTTTTATAAGTTGAAGAGGATAAGATGAGGAGGTTAGGATGATCCCACTAAATCATGAAAGAAAGTAATATCCAAACCATTCAGATGCCACCTCACCATAGAAGTTTCTCCTTCTAGAAGATTTGAGAAAACGCTTGTTTTTCCCATGTGTAGGCATTCTCGCACCCTACCTATAGAGAAAACTGCGAACATCTTGTACCCTAGCTATGGTGAAACCTGTGAGAATCAGGCATTCTCTCACCCTACCTATATAGCAACCTGCGAACTTCCTTTTTAATAGAGTTTTTACAAGGGAAAATGCAACTTCTTTTCTCACGAAAAGTTCTTCTCCCTTCTCTCTTCAAGAACTCAGGCCACTGACCCCTCTGAAGGCAACATATAGGTTTACATCATTAATGGTCATAGGGATGATGAAAATAATGTGTAACACGGGTCAAGTCGACCTAGGGTTTTGACACCTAGGTTTCAACCTAAGGTTGTTGGTGAGCTATTGTAATGTATAAATAAAGGTGAAGAGGACCTGGGTTGGGTTATTGTTAATGTTGCTATTGTTGTTGATGATTGTTAATGCGAGTGATTATTGTTGTGAGAGAGAGAAGTCCTAAGAGTGAGAGACTTTTGGTATTGTAAGATCTTCAGATGGGTGCGAAGGTCAAGTTCTGCAGCTAGGTGCACAGGAAGGGGAGAGACAGAGTGGAGAATAAATAATATCTGCTAGCTAAGAGCACATACAAGAACTATATGCTTCATCCTAATACATTATAAAGAAAAGTTCTGTGGACGTATCCCTAGAGCAAAGGTGAAACACGTATATCTTGTGTCATATGTGTGATTGATGCTTTGTTATTTGTCATTGATATTCTTCTATTGCATTACTGTGTTAGATTTGATCTGTAGTTGTGTGGAGTATATATAAGATGATAAGTTAGTTATGCATATTTTATTGTTTTGTATTAGATCCACTTGATATTCCCTTGGTTGTAGACACTTCTGTCCTGCAACACCCTCATAACTACTTCGGGTGAGACTGCATATTATTTGCAGGTGTTTCTGAAAGGGCCAATAGTTAGGTCTTGTTGGTGCACTCTTAGAGCTGAACCTTGGGTCTGCCCTTGTGCCAACAACGATACTACAGAGTAACAAACTATCCTTCTGGTTCAATTATGTTGTTTACATTGTTGTTCTGTGTAGCATTGCTATACTTTTGTTTAATTAAGTTGCTGATGATTTTATTTGATTCCTATACAACAATCCCATAAAAGGCAATATAGGAATTCCATTTTAGTTAATTTGAAATGTTGTTGAATTGAATTTCTTGTTAACTTTTTCTTATGGATCCTTGGTTTTTTTCTTGCAGTGAAATGGGCACTCGTAGATCTTCAGGAAAGATGGAAACTATTATAGTTGAGAATGAAAAGGATGAAATGGATAAGTAGATCACATTACGGGTGTCCATTGGATCTTGGGTTACTTTGTAACCATCAAGTAATCGAATTTGGGCAAAAAAAGAGAAGACTAGACGATTTAAAATGTCATTGGAAAGGTGTAGTAAGGGCATTTAAGCGGACAGGGTGAAAATATGGAGAAGGTGCTTATAGCTCATGTGTATGATCGCAAGGACATACTCAAAGAGTTTTTTGCCAAACAAGAAAATTTTCCTCAAATTGGACTAAATTGTAAGGGCTCATCATTTTGTAAGCATTTGTTTTTTTTAATAATTTGGGATTTGAGTATTAAAATATGAATGCCCTAGCTTAGATGGATACTTAATGTGGTTTATATTTTTTATGTGTATCTTTGTGCATTTCTGATTTTGAATAATGGCAACCTGTGGAGAGTATTACCAATATTTTATGTGTTTTCCATTCAGAAATAGGAGAGATACTCTATGAGGGAAAGAATTCCATGTCATTGAGGGAAGAAGGGGTTTGGTTTTATAAGTATGATTACTTTCTTCCACGTAGTAAAAGGGTTGGATGAATTGAAGAAGCCAGGTTACCTACACTTCGTGAAATTGGCTTACCAAATTCTAATCCAACATTAATTGATTGCATACGTTCAAAATTAGTTTTTGAAATTCAATCTGGTATGTGGGAGAAGGGTGGTGCATGTGATCATTTTGGTATGCACTTACCATTTTTGGTTTTTGTTGAAGTGTTCAAGGAAGAGGACTGTATTTGAATGACTAAGAAGACATATTCTTGCACAAACCCCTCTGACATGTTATTATCCAACTTATTTTACTCTGGATGGAATACAAGATTACACGGTGTGAATGGAGAGCAATTAAAATGTGTGTTGAGTGTAGAGACACTTCGTTTTAGGTAATGTTTTACAATTTTGGTTTTTCCTTTTCTTTGACTTTCACAATGTTTGACATCACTTTCTAACTATTTTTTCATTCTCTTTAACCTGTAGATATTCAATATTGATACAAACTCTCTATGTTTCTTTTAAGTTTCGGCGTTTTAGGCAGATAAGGGAGAACATGGATTGGATTTGGATGCCAGTAGAGAAAGACAATGACGATGTCACTCATTCTCCTCTACTATCCATTGATGTTTTGAAGGATGGTGCACATTTCAAAACATGTACATGGAAGAAAACTCGAATTTGTTTGAAGTTATAAGACACCTTGAATTCGAAGAGGAATTGAGCCTTGAGGAAGACTTCTATTTTATTCACAATGGAAAAAGGGTGAGAATTTGATAGTTTATGTATGTTTCTTCATTTTATAAACATAGTTTATTACTTACATATTAATGATTTCTTTCAGATAGATTGGTAAAAGACGAGAGAAGAGCATCATGTGCAAAAGTTGTGTTCATCCCCATACATTAGAAATTAAAGGAACATGACACAAGGTGAATCCTCTCCAACCATATGTTAGGGAACTCTTCTGATCTTAGTTGTGATCTCTATATTTTAGAACTAATTTTGAAATTTCCACAATTTATTTTGGCAAGAGAAGGTATGATTTTGTTCACTGAGTTTTTTTCACATAATTTGTATTACTTGTTATTTATTACTACATTTCTAGGACAATATTTGATTAAATTCAAGTGTTTTAACTCAACCTCTTTTCATCACATGTACAACGAAATAAATGGAAAATTAGATGGACTTTCAAAGGCTGGTCTATAGTTGGAGACTGGACAGTGGCATATTCAAGAGCTTAAGGATAACCAACACTCTGCATATTTTCATCCCACTTTGTTTTGAGCTTATTCTGGATGGAGGAGTATATATTGATGTTGATGTAATGGGGATTTAGGAGGATTACTGGTTTATTTTGATTATCTATATGGAAAATTGTTAAAACCTTTTTGATAAATCTAAGTTTAGAACTCTTAGTGTTGTTCAGAGACTAGTTTTTTGCTCCCTTGTGGAAGCCAACATTTGTAATATTCTATAATATCAAGAAAATTCCAGATGGGAAGTAGTTATTTCCCTCTCGTTGTTGAACACGACAGAAATGCTTAAATGCATAAATGTAATTCTATCTTAATATGAATAAAATTATAGTTTTTCCAATGAAAAAAATGTATTCTGCTCCAAGTTATCAATTGTTTCCCTAAATTTATTACTACATTTCTAGCCAATATTTGATGAGTTTTTGTATAATGGTTGCATTAGATGACTATAAGATGATCCCAAGTCTAGCATATTTTTCTGGGAGTTTAATTTTTTCCATTCTATTCCTAATTGATGAATATAACAACGCTAGACTTGGGGAGTGGGGATTTTCATTTTCATTTTCATTGCTGAGGATAATGGTGTTGAAGTTGGGATTAATTTACATTTTTCCAATGCTTAGGAGAATGATGTTTTTTGAACTAGTTTATTTGGTTTGGGAAGATGCATTTATGCATTTGTAAATTTGTTTTTCTACTAATATAAATGTGCAACTTCAAAGAAAACTAGTGAAACATGGTTGTGCTCTAATAATGGATCCAAGAATATAGAGCATTTCCTAGATATATCAAATGTGAGTAATAGTTGCCTAACTCAAGGCAACAACCAACCCTAACCCTCAGGTTTACATACAAAATTTGGATGAACGACAGTCTAGTCCAATATGATTGCTGAAAACATTGAGAGAAATGGCCTTATGAAACTGCGACCTTCCAAAAGTATTCAACATGTTTTTCAATAAATTCAAATATGGACACAAAATATTGAAGACTAAAAGTTAAAAATATAGACAAATCAATAATTAAAGGAAAAGGACATTCTTGGATAGAGCATCAATGCTGTCCCGACTCCTAACTATGTAAGAGGAATATGTCATAACTGTCATAAAGTCTTTCATCACCTTACACTGACCAAAAATAGAAGATGGCAAGTGCCATAAATGTGAGGACTCTGTCATAGGGGTGTAAGGGAATCTCTCTCACATGTCACACCCATCCTGCAAAGAATCTAATTCAACACTAATGCACCCTCTTTTTAGGATAACAACCAGGGCCGACCAAAAAATAACACTTCCTCTTTGTAAGGAAGGTGTTCTCCACCAAGCCGAGCTTATTTTTTAGAATATTGAACTTCCCCTTTGCAAAGGGTTTCATTAGAATGTTAGTGACTTGCAAGTAGTTGGAACATAATCATGAACAATAGCTCCCTTCTGTACTCTGTATCTTAGGAGATGGCATTGGTAATCTATGTGCTTGGAGTGATCATGAAACACTGGATTTTCAGAGAGCTTGATACAACTTTAATTGTCATGGTACTCAACTGTGGGCTCCAACATCTGATCCAACTTTGCAATCAGATTGTGAAGCCAAATGGTCTCACAACATGTTGATGATGTTGTGGTATACTATGCTTCAACTGAACAGATACCCGATCCCAAGTTGAAGCTGTAACAAGAATTTCTCTTCCTTGTGCTTACATCTCTTGCCCAATCTAAATCCATAAATCCATGTAACAATGACTCACCATCTTTCACATACCTCATGCCATAATGAACTGCACACTTGAGATACTTGAGTACATGTTTTTTAGCTTTCCAGTGAATCTGTTGGGGTTCAACCATGAACTGACTCAAAATATTCACCAAAAACAAATTTCAGGCTTGGTATTCATAAGATACATAAGGAAACTGATCAATTGACCATACAAAGATGGATATACCAAATTAGAATCTAAATCAACATGACTTTAGATTTGGCACCATAGGAGCGCTAAGGGTTTGTAGTCTATCATTTGAATTGTTTTTAGAATCTCCATCATTCACTTCTTTTACCCAAGGAAGAATTCACTTACATGTTGCCACACCTCTAAAGTCTAGACATCTGAAAAACACTGCATAATGCTAATGTCCTTTTTGTCATATTCACGAGTCAACTTCTTTCACCATGCAATAAAATTCCTAGAACTACCTGCAAGAATCAAATTATCTACATATAAGACCGAAACAAGCAAATCGGATTTATTATATAAATAATAAATATTCAAATCTATTGCAATATTGGTGAAGTGCAATTTCAGTAAGTACTTATCAATCCTTGAGTACCATGCACATGGTTCTTTCTTCAGTCCATAAAGGGCCTTCTTTAACCTACACACATGTGTATTTATTCCATGCACCTCAAAGCCTCTCAGTTGATTAATGTACACTTCCTCTTCCTTCAAAACATTCATAAAATTAATCTTTACATCCATTCAATATAAAGGCCAAGTAAAAATTGATGCAACATACATGATAACTCTAATAGAAGTACACCTTTGCAATTGGAACTAAAGTCTCATAGTCAACTCTCTCTTTTTTGAGAGAATCCTTTTGATATGAATCTGTCTTTGTACTTCTCTGTGCATCCATCTGCTGCATGCTTAATCTTGTACAACCATATGGAATCTATCATAGATTTTCCCACTGGCCTTGGCACCATCTCCCATACATCATTCCTCGGGATGGAGCTATATTCACTAACAATTGCATTACATCATACCTAATTTGCATTAACCTCCTTAAATTTGAAAGGCTTTGCATTATGATAGATCATCAATGCAACATAAGAAGGATATCTTGTTCTTGTATTAGAACTCTCTTTAGTTCATTTTAACTCCTAACATTAAGGAAATTGATCACTTGAAGGGATAGTACATACGGTAAATATTTTCACATTGTATATCATGCCAAGATAAACTCAGAGGTCCATCTTTCCCAATTGCAAAACAAATTATTGCTTCTTTCCCCCTTGACATGGTCGTTTTTATGTTTGTGGATTGATCACAAGGCCACATTCTCATTGAATCAATCGATGATGGAAGTTCTGTACATGGGCTTCTGATATGTCCCTAGCTTGGTCCATCTGACTTAAAGAGTCGAGGAATTTGTTATCCATCTCAGGAGAACACCTTTTAACACCATATTCTTCCATGTTACTACTAAAATAAGACAATGATGCCTCTAGAAGACTTATTTAGCTCAAGACAAGTAGCCACAATATGCATCACACCAAAAGACTCCTCCCTTGTAATTTAACATTGATCTCATCTTCAACAAATTTACTACTGTTTCCCTCAATGGATTCTTCTTTTGGAAAAGAGATAAGATTTGGCATAGAATTTCTCAAGGAGACATTGTTTTCTTGTAGATAGATCAAATTTTCAATCAGTAAAGGTCTTCTTGAGCTTGATATCTTGTTCTTGTATTATAACTCTCTTTAGTTTGTTTTAACTCCCAGCATTAAGGAAATTGAGAATTTGGTTGCTATGTACCAACCATAGTGATTCACACTCTGTTATGTTCACTTGTTATTGAACTGGCACCATAATTGTTGATCTGTGGAATCATGGATTACATTCCATAGTTACAACATTGATTGGCATTATCACTAAAAGGATGAATTGTTTTGTCTATTGATTCATCTATTACAACCAATGTCTTCAGTGTATGCATTGGATGTCCTTTCCTAAATCCCCAAGCATTGAATCAATTGGGAACTTAAAATTGTGATTTATTGAATAGATGGTGAGTTTAACCCCCTCCATTGAATAAACAGATATATATGCTCATATGTGTGGAAGCAACAAACAGTGTTAGAGTTTGTTTGACTATTGAATTCCAGCACTAAATCAATTTAAGAGGATGGTTGGATTCTAATCATAGCAATTGTCCCCATTGCCTACATTATTGGTTGGTTCCCATTATACCATTCTCTATCTGTTAATTCATTGGTAGTTATTGAGATGTAAACCTTGATATTTAACCTCAACCATTCACCTCTGTACAAAACATGGGAAACTTCCCTTAGTTCAAAAGGTGGTGAGCAACCTATGTCAACCCCTCTGGGTGTGTGTGTGCTAAAATGACACTTACAACCATCATGTGCTCTATCAAATAGTTGTTTCAGATCTCCTATAATTATGAATCCAGGCAGAAGTGAGAAGTTCTTGTAGATTGGTAGAACATATGTAAACGTATTAGTTGAAGTAAATGGACATATTGAAGTACTTCAATGGGACATATTGAAGTAAAAGTACTAAATAGAAAATCCAAAAGGGTTTGTAGAGAGGTGATAGTATTCCCTTCCTTATAACAACAAGCATCAAAAGAAATTCAGAATACTTGGCTAGGTCTAAAGAATAAAATTTGATTTGGTCATAGTGAACTTTATATCATCAAATAGAACAAAAGGAAGATAATTGGCTAACATCATGAGTGAAAATATCCTAAAACTTAATCTTTCACATAATGAACATATTGACACTACCAAAAAATGTACTGAAGTGTCTACAATATCTAACAAACAAAAAACTGGCCATTAGAAATTTCCTTCTATCCCTTGATGGAACACTAGCCATGAAAAAAATATAAAGTTATAAGAAATTCTAAATGAACAAAAAATGTGTATCTATTGAACCATGGATATATAGAAAGAATTTAGGACTAGGATTAGATAATTCCTCTAAGGAAGAACAAAATACAAATGACTAGTTGGCATACTTCTAAAACAACCCGCCAGAACAACACCAACTGCCATCTCTCCAAAATGTCCCAAGCATTCCAATGTTCAATTTATACAATTCAATATTGGGGATAAGGGATCATAACTCCATGAATCAAAGATGATTATAAGAATAATGAACATATTCTTGAGAGAGAGAACACCATGCTTTGCAAGAATGAAGATCAACTCAAATAAAGATTTCCTTCCTGCTGAATCTACATGATAGAAAATGAGACAATTGTTCCACTCATGAATATTAAACCCTCCAACTCCAAATGGGGTAGCAATATAAATCCCAACTAACTCCACATCCCTCCCACTACCACATAACTAAACCAAGAACCTCTAAATAGGGAAACAAGATAAATCCCAACTAAGGCTACTTTCTTCCAACTTTCACATAACCAAACCAAGAACCATCTCCCATGCATCCTAGATACTTTGAAATAAAATGGATTCCGACACCTAAAAGAGATGGGGAGATGAGATAATGTTGCAAAGTTTTAAATACCTCCAAACTTGGCCTAAAGGATGCACTAATGTTGAAATAAGATCTACCAAGTAACTGAACCCCCTCAAGACACTGCATCACCAATTTGGTGACTAAAATACTCCCTTGAGTGGGAACATGAACTAAACTAAACCCCTTCAAGACACTACACCACCCACTTGGTGACTAAAATACTCCCTTGAGTGGGAACATCAACTAAACTAAGGCGCCCCTCAACATTGGGCATGGTGCAAGCATCTCATGGCACTAAGGGAAATATTAGGACAATAGATAAGCTTTCAAAATATACTTAAATTTTTGAAATCAATCCCTTTTTGGAAACTAATAGGACACATAATAAACACGATTTTCCTTAGTAATATGGCCAACAACAGTAAAGTTTCTTGCAAATGGAAGGCCCTTGTGATGCTAGATATGAAGCTTGGTGAGAATGCAAGTCCAAAGGGAATCCCCAAATATGGTGTAATAACCCCATGTTGGATATTAAACCAAAAAAAAGAGATCCAATCAAATGGGGAATCCAAACCCATTAACCAAAATTTAGTTTTATGGTCACTAACTATGGTACTAGAGGTAGGATGAAATTGTCTATACAAGGGTCCCATCAATTGATTCATTTTCTAATTTGACTAAGAGAAGAAAGCAATCTCCAAAGTGTTTGTTAACCATCTCATAACCATATGTGAGAAGAATGCCATGAATCTAGTTTGTTCTTAGTGAACCACATACTTTTCTACTAAATCTATTCATAATGCCAAAACCATGGGCATAATTTTATAATAAACTATGCCAAAATAGAGAGCCCTCGCTGCGTGTCTGGCAGAAGTGCTGTGATTCTGGCATAAGTGTTGTGTTTCTGGAAGGTGCTACGTTTCTGGCAACCCTAGTTGCACGTCTGGCAGAAGGGTTGTGATTTTGAAAAGGAAGCAAACTAATTTGTTGTAGAGGTTTTATTCACTAGGTCACAGGTCCAACTCATCATTAACAAGTGGGTCACATTCACACCACCTTTACCCTTCTTTTCTTCATTTTCTTCATACAACTCAGTAAAAAACCGTTTCCTAGTGTTTTTCCGCGTCTTAATCTTTCAACCATATTTGTCCATTTCCTGTTGTACAAACCCGCATCCCATGCTTAAACACCCTCATGTAAACTCGCTAACACCAATCCCTACTCTCCACAATTTCCCCAAGAGTTTAGACAATAGTTAACCACTACTTTCCCTCCATCTACCAGATTGTCCCTTATCCACTATTTCCACAAATTATATCTCACCCCTTCCGTTTCCCACTGAAAATTAGGATTTTCACATCATGGAAACTAGAAGCAGTGACACTCAGAAAAGGAGGTACAATAAGGGTGGGAAAGTGTCCAGGTATGAGCCAACACAGATCAGAGAAATCATGGCCTCACCTTTCATTAAGAAATTATTTGAAGATGTTGGTTTCCTAGGGTTTTGTGAAAGTATTCAAGAGGTGGGTTGCCATGCTAAATTGACCATCCTCTTTGCCACCAATTTCAAGAAGGATAAGACCACAATTGCAGGGGTAGACTTCACTATTTCCACATATGTCATTGCCACAACTATAGGTATTCCCAATCATGAAGAAATCTGGTTTAAATGAATGAATTTGGACATTGAAAATTACAAGGTTTTCTTGAAACCACACTATAAAGATACTCCAACTCATATTTTTCCTTTCAGATAGTTGCTAGATAGATATGCCCCATTGATGAAGATAATCATGAAATACTTTACTTGTGAAGGGAGATTTTCAATACTGTACCAGTATCACATAAGGTTGTTGATGCATTTCACTACCATCAAGCCACTTAACTTGGCTCATTACTTATTCAGAAGCCTGGTCAAAATGGTAGAAAAGGTACAAATCAAAGGGAAAGATCACAAAACAAATTTGTTTCATAATGGTTTGGTAAAGGTCATGGTCATCCAAAAACTTTCAGAAATCAACATGCCTTGGGAGGATTTCATCTGATCAGTTTCTCTTCTACCAGCTACTAGTCAACCTAGCAATCAAGACACTTCATTAGCACCACCAAGGCCATAGGAGGTTGGCCCATCCAATAGGCTGTCAACTAGAAAGAAACATGTGGCAGAGATTACACAGACTTACCAAAAAGGGAAAAAATTGGTTTTTTCCCCTAAGAGAACCAAGAGTATGTCTACACCCAAAATGCTGACTAGGGCACAAACTAGGCAAATGCCCGATGACAATAAGGTGAAACAAGTTCAAGGAGAATTGGAGCAGTCACCTAGGCATGCAAATGACTCCCCATTGCAATATTTTGAGGAGGAGATGCCTCATGATCAAGAGGTGTTTGACCATGCAGACAAATCAAATGAAAAAATTATCAAACAGAAAAAAGCACACATACAAGAGCTAAAGGATGATATTGCAAAGGCAAATCACATGTTGGAATTACTAAAACAGCAGAACAAACTTTTGAATCTGAATGCAATGCATCAAAATATCTCACCAGGTCATCGATCATCCAACAAGGAAAAATACAAAGGTGAAACATTGATGAGTCTACAAGAAGCTCAGTTTGAGAAGAACAAGGAGTATTGGCTTGGGAGAGTAAATGAATACTTGGAGAAGCTATTGAAGAGGGCCAACAGAGACACCAAGCTGTAGAGAAACACGGTGAGACATTATTTCACCAGGAACCTGATTTACAAAATTAGGCTCAAAAACATGAAAAAGAGGCTAAGGAAAGCCCTAAAGAAACCGAAGAGGAGAGATAGCCTTGATCTCTTGGATGATGCATCACTAATTGTGTAAACCCATCACACAAGGAGTCCCATAAACAAATTGCAAGGAATTTTGACAATTTTGGCAAATTTTTCAAATTTTTGGTATTTTGACAGTTTTGATGTACATAACTGCAACGTGGCCACACTGCGCTTTATCTCAGATGATCTAAATGATGAAAAATTTACATTCTTGGATAGGTATCGAGCTGTAATTCACACATATATACTCTATTCTTGAGTTGGATGCACAGATAGAGAGAGAGTTTATTGAAAGTACCATTACGATACCATAATTTCTCTAGAACTTGAATTTTGTTGATCCATCTATTAAGAGAGCATCTCTATAAAGGCATTGGAACTTGATGATAAATAATAAATTGATATTTATTTGCAGTGTGGGTATTTTTCCCAAAAGGGTTTCCCCCAAAACATCATTGTGTAATTTTTGGATGTTTATGTGTCATTTGTTTTCTATGATTGTTTGTTTTGTAGTCCAAATTAACATCTTTCTTGCAGTTCTCTCTTTGTGTATGAGTCATTTTATTGAGGCCCAAATCGGGCCTCTAATTTATGCTTTGGTTTTGTAACTTTTATGAAGTCCAAATTTAGGCATTTCACTATTATTTTACTATAATTTATGTTCCTGATGTCAAGAATGATAAGATGAAAAGGGTATAGTGGAAAGAATGACTTTGTTGATAGGCTCGATGACTCTTTAGTGTTGTCACATGAAAGAAATCGAGCACTCTCTTTGCCACTACAAAGGAAAGAGTATCAAAGGGTGTTTTATTTTGAACTAGGGAAGATCATGGATGAAATGTAGCTCCATTGTAATTAGTTATCAATGTCTTCAATTATGGTTTCAGAGGTTTGAAAAATAATTTGAACAATTTAGAAGGTCTATTAAAAGATCGTCACAGAGTTATAGATTTAGGATGTTGGTCTAAACTCAATCTTCTTATAGCAGCATGGCATGGCCTCCATACTCTTGGAAATACTTCACACTAGGCATGCTAATTTGTTTGTAATTGTGTTTATTTCACAGTAGGATATTTATATAATTCGTAACATTTTAAGGCACACATTATCTTTTAAATTCTAGAACTTTGTTCCCAACTCTCATTTGATTTTGGGAATGTTGTAATTCATGTTGGTTTTCATGTTATGTTACTCTTTTTTTTGGATCTCATAATAGAAGTCTAGTATTACCTGGTCCATATTCATTGCAATTGTTACCTGATCCATATTCATTGCAATAGTTTTTTTGTTGATGTATTAGTTTGGCATTGGTAAATCTATGAATTCAAGAGTGAAACAATTTGTATCCCTTTTGCTAGTTCTCATTTTTGTTTTCTATACCAAGGTAGTGCCATCAAAGATAAATGAGTGGGTATTCTGATATTATATTCCATTCAGTTGGTTCACATGTTGTCACGACAATGAATATTCTTATGGTCCTTTTGTTGTGAATTTAATATTTACTTGTTACTTTTAGAGTGGATCAAAGCAGAACAAGTAATGTTATTCAATGCAATTATAACAACTAAAGTAGAAAATATAGTCACAAAATTGGAATGGTATTTAGTGTAGTTTCAACTATGGAGTGAGTTAAAAAGTGGACAAACTCAACCTTTTTGGTTGGTTTATTTTTTTCCGGTGAGGTAAAGTTCTGCCTTGATCTACTTATTGTTTTAAAATTTTCGATGTCATCTTAAAATGGGCCAAAACCCCTAAGCACAAATATCCATAGTCAAACTTCCCATCAATCAAGTGGAATTATAACTTCCAATGAAGAAGTTATTACTATATTTAGGAAAATAATTGGACAAAAAAAAGGTTAATTTGTCCACATTTCAATTAATCCTTCAACTACTACCTTTAAATAGTCAACACATGGAGGATTCCAAGTGTACATTGATGGAACTTAAGCCATGCATTTGGCACTTCATTTGTCGTTAACCATGCATTTGCAATTAGACCTTATACTCTTGTTCATAATACTATCGTCCTCTTATCAATCTAAATTGTTCCTCTCGCTAATATGAGCTCAACCAACGACTTTAGATTGGTTGCCTTGACTGTTAGGAAATGAACTTTCACTATGGGTCGTGAAATTTTATTTTGGTTAATGGACTATTTGTTTTTGGTTAATGGTTAATGGAATATTTTTTCAGCAACTACTGCTTAACACAAAAGGAAGAACCATGAACCAAAAATGAATAAACCATATAATCAAATCATTTAGACTTAGAACGAAACAAAGAAGGGCTCTCCTAGATTTCTTCTTGATGGCAAGCGAAGGCACTCCTTCCCGACACCTATACACAAGAAACCTAGAGAAGTGTTATTTGTTTAGAAAACTACAAGTATTATGTATTTTGTTTTCATTAAATGAGATCACTAGCTTAGTATTGAGTTAATTTTCCATGCTTCATGCCCTTCCATGAAACCGACAACTCACTAGGAACACAT
Organism: Picea glauca; assembly: GCA_000966675.3. Lineage (NCBI taxonomy): Eukaryota > Viridiplantae > Streptophyta > Pinopsida > Pinales > Pinaceae > Picea > Picea glauca. Next base: position 247,198 of record JZKD02S2204713.1, on the reverse strand, counting down.
GCATGCTCATGTGTCTAGGAAGGTCTATATAACTCTATGAAAACCCTCCTCATCATTGGACTTATCCCATAACAAGGTATTGAGTATTTGTTCAAGAGATAGTAAGGCGATACCCTTTTATAATTCCCTAAGCTGTCCTATTTTGAAGAATATATCAAATTATTCTACAACCATAACATACAGGGAGAATCCTCCTTGTTCTACAACCATAACATACAGGGAGAATGTTTGGTTGATTCTATGTATGAGTGGAGGACCCTCTTGGGAAATGTTTTTTGAAATGCTCATTTGTTCTTAATTAAGTTCAATCATTTAAGTCTCTTGTACACCCCCTTAATAAGGATATTAATCATTATGCACAATATATATATTTTTTTATGGAAATGAAGATATTCTTGAAAGAGAAACTAGAGATTCTCCTAATCTCTTTTAAACTCTCCTGAAAAGGATATTGATCATAGATATAAGGATATTCAATATATAAAACTATATTATTCTTTATATTCCTCACATTTGTTTTCATTAAATGATATCACTAGTGATATTGAGTTAATTTTCCATGCTTCATGCCCTTCCATGAAACTGATAACTCACTAGGAACACATGCATGCTCATGGGTCTAGAAAGGTATATATAACTCTATGAACAGCCTCCTCATCATTGGACTTATCCCATAACAAGGTATTGAGTATTTGTTCAAGAGATAGTAAAGAGATGAGATACCCTTTTATAATTCCCTAAGTTGTCCTATTTTGAAGAATATATCGAATTATTCTACAACCATAACATACAGGGAAGGCACCCAAATGAAAACATTGCGATCAACTTGAAGTGGACAATTTTATTACATCTTTCCTTGTTGAAAAATCATTGATCATGACAAAAAAAAAAGGTATCCACAAAATTTGTGAAGAATGGTTGAAACCAAAGACATTAAGAATGTTGATATTGAAAATAAATTCCACTATATCATATGAATTAGTGAAAATGATTTTGATGATCATGGAATATATAACCAAGCATCTATCCCATTGCATCCCCTCCCCTATGGTGATGGCATTGTCCAAAATGTAGTGATATCTAATGAAGGCCATATGTCTTGATTCTTTTTATTTCAAAATCATTGGGTTCAGTTATAGAGATAGAACTTTTGGCCAATATTTTACAAAACCCATTCAATAAAGTGATCAAGGGTTGATTAGTGATATGCAATTGCTTCTCAATATTTGTAGCTTCAATATATGTCAAATATGTGTTTAAACTTATGCATCTTTTCTCCAATTAACATAAATATATATTATGAGTCTCAACTTTGTAGTGTTGAGATTTTGGAATTTAAAACACAATTCAACTATAGTGATTCTAAAGTTAGCTCAAAAACATGAAAAAGAGGCTAAGGAAAGAACTAAAGAAGCCAAAGAGGAGAGATAGACTTGAGCTCTTGGCTGATGCATCACTGATTGTGTAAACCCATCACACAAGGAGTCCCAAAAACAAATTGCAAGAAATTTTGACAATTTTGGCAAATTTTTGAAATTTTTGGTATTTTGACAGTTTTGATGTACAAAAGCGCAGCGTGGCCATGCTGTGCTTTCTCTAAGATGATATAAATGATGAAAACGTTACATCCTTGGATATGTATTGAGCTGTACTTCACATATATATACTCTGTTGGAAATTTCAGATCACAATTTTGAAGAAAAATCCAAAACACATGATAAAAAACAGGTCTCTGCCACTTTTTCAAGACCTTCGCTGCTCTTCTGGGAGTAACTTTGAGAAAACATATTTTTATCTGTCAAAAGGTGTCCATTTGATTTTTTTGAGGTTTTTAATGACAACTGGATACCCTCAGGTTTCCATTGAGCCTTTTAGAGCTAGATTTGGAGTAGTGGAAGGCTTTCAAAAGTCCTCTCCAAGGTTGGCGCTGTGTTTTTGATTGATGTTGCATTTCTGGGAAATATGAAAACATAGTGATTTTTTGTTTCATACATCAATTCTATGATCTGTATTGGCTCATACCTGGACACTTTCCCACCCTTATTGTACCATTTTGGAGTTTAAAACACAATTCAACTGTAGTGATTTTGAAGTTAGATAAAAAAACATGAAAAATAGGCTAAGGAAAGCCCTAAAGAAGCCAAAGAGGATACATCGACTTGATATCTTGGATGATGTATCACTGATTGTGTAAAACCACCACACAAGGAGTCCCAACAACAAATTGCAAGGATTTTTGACAATTTTTGCAATTTTTTCAATTTTTTGGTATTTTGACAGATTTTATGTAGATAAACACAACGTGGCCACGCTGAGCTTTCTCTCAGATGATATGAATGATGAAAAAGTTACATGGTTGGATATTTATTGAGTTTTAGTTCACATATATATACTCTTTTGGCAATTTCAGATCACAGTGTTGAAGAAAAATCCAAAAAACATGATAAAAAACAAGTCTCTGCCACTTTTTCAAGACCTTCGCTGCTCTTTTGGGACTAACTTTGGGAAAACATATTTTTCTCTATAAAAAGGTGTCCATTTTATTTTATTGAGGTTTCTAATGAGAAATAGATACCCTCAGGTTTCCATTGAGCCTTTCAGAGCTAGATTTGGAGTAGTGGAAGGCTTTCAAAAGTCCTCTCCAAGGTTGGCGCTGCGTTTTTTATTGATGTTTCGTTTCTGGGAAATATGACAACATAGTGCTATTTTGTTTAAGAAATTGATTCTTTGATCTATGTTGGCTCATACCTGGACACTTTCCCACCCTTATTGTACCATTTTGGAGTTTAAAACACAATTCGACTGTAGTGATTATGAAGTTAGCTCAAAAACATGAAAAATAGGCTAAGGAAAGCCCTAAAGAAGACAAAGAGACGAGATAGACTTGATCTCTTGGATGATGCATCACTAATTGTGTAAAACCATCACACAAGGTTTCCCAGAAACAAATTGCAAATTTTGACAATTTTGGCAAATGTTTGGTATTTGACAGTTTTGATGTACAAAAGTGCATCGTGGCCACACTGCGCTCTCCCTCAGACGATCTAAATAATGAAAAAGTTACATTATTGGATAGGTCTTGAGATGTAATTCACAAATATATACTTTATTTGCAATCTATTATCACATTGTTGAAGAAAAATCCAAAACACATGATAAAAAACAGGTCGATGCCACTTTTTCAAGACCTTCGCTGCTCTTTTGGGAGTAACTTTGGGAAAACATATTTTTCTCTGTCAAAAGGTGTCCATTTGATTTTCTTGAGGTGTCTAATGAAAACTAGATACCCTCAGGTTTCTATTGAGCCTTTCAGAGATGGATTTGGAGTGGTGGAAGGCTTTCAAAACTTCTCTCCAAGGTTGGCGCTGCGTTTTTGATTGATGTTGCGTTTCTGGGAAATATGACAACATAATGTTTTATTGTTTTAGACATCAATTCTTTGATCTGTGTTGGCTCATACTTGTACACTTTCCCACCCTTTTTGTACCATTTTGGAGTTTAAAACACAATTCAACTGTAGTGATTTTGAAGTTAGCTCAAAAATATGAAAAATAGGCTAAGGAAATCCCTAAAGAAGCCAAAGAGGAGAGATATAATTGATCTCTTGGATGATGCATCACTGATTGTATAAAACCATCACACAAGAAGTCCTAGAAACAAATTGCAAGGAATTTTGACAATTTTTGCAAATTTTTGAAATTTTTGGTATTTTAACAGTTTTGATGTACAGAAGCGCAGCGTGGCCACGCTGCGATTTCTCTCAGATGATCTAAATGATGAAAACATTACATGATTGGATAGGTATTGAGATGTACTTCACATATTTATACTCTTTTGGCAATTTCAGATCACAGTGTTGAAGAAAAATCCAAAAAACATGATAAAAATCAGGGCTCTGCCACTTTTTCAAGACCTCTGCTGCTCTTCTGGGAGTAAATTTGAGAAAAAATATTTTTCTCTGTCAAAATGTGTCCATTTTCCCACCCTTATTGTACCATTTTGGATTTTAAAACACAATTCAATTGTAGTGATTCTGAAATTAGCTCAAAAACATGAAAAATAGGCTAAGGAAAGCCCTAAAGAAGCCAAAGAGGAGAGATAGACTTATTCTCTTGGATGATGCATCATTGATTGTGTAAACCCATCACACAAGAAGTCCCAGAAACAAATTGCAAGGAATTTTGACAATTTTTTTAAATTTTTAATATTTTTGGTATTTTGACAGTTTTGATGTACATAAGCGCAGCGTGGCCACGCTGTGCTTTCTCTTAGACGATATAAATGATGAAAAAGTTACATGCTTGGATAGGTATTGAGATTTAATTCACATATATATACTCTTTTGGCAATTTCAGATCACAGTGTTGAAGAAAAATCCAAAAAAACATGATAAAAAATAGGTCTCTGCAACTTTTTCAAGACCTTCGCTGCTCTTCTGGGAGTAACTTTGGGAAAACATATTTTTCTCTGTCAAAATGTGTTCATTTTATTTTCTTGAGGTGTCTAATGAAAAATATATACCCTCAGGTTTCCATTGATCCTTTCAGAGCTGGATTTGGAGTAGTGAAAGGATTTCAAAAGTCCTCTCCAAGGTTGGCGCTGCATTTTTGATTGATGTTGCGTTTCTGGGAAATATGACAACATAGTGATTTTTTGTTTCAGACATCGATTCTCTGATCTGTGTTGGCTCATACCTGGAAAATTTCCCACCCTTATTGTACCATTTTGGAGTTTAAAACACAATTCAACTGTAGTGATTCTGAAGTAATCTCAAAAACATGAAAAATAGGCTAAGGAAAGCCCTAAAGAAGCCAAAGAGGAGAGACAGATTTCATCTATTGGATGATGCATCATTTATTGTGTAAAACCATCACACAAAGATTCCCAGAAACAAATTGCAAGGAATTTTGACAATTTTTACAAATTTTTGAAATCTTTGATATTTTGACAGTGTTGATGTACTGAAGCGCAGTGTGGCCACGCTGCGCTTTCTCTTAGATGATATAAATGATGAAAAATTGACATGATTGGATATGTATTGAGATTTAATTCACATATATATACTCTATTGGAAATTTCAGATCATAGTGTTGAAGAAAAATCCAAAAAACATGATAAAAAACAGGTCTCTGCCACTTTTTCAAGACCTTCGTTGCTCTTCTAAGAGTAACTTTGGGAAAAAATATTTTTATCTATCAAAAGGTGTCCATTTGATTTTCTTGAGGTGTCTAATGACAACTAGATACCCTCAGGTTTCCATTGAGCCTTTCAGAGCTGGATTTGGAGTAGTGGAAGGCCTTCAAAAGTCCTCTCCAAGGTTGGCACTGCGTTTTTTTTATTGATGTTGTGTTTTTGGGAAATGTGACAACATAGTGCTTTTTTGTTTCAAACATTGATTCTCCGATCTATGTTGGCTCATACCTGGACACTTGCCCACCCTTATTGTACCCTTTTCGTTTTTCTGTTTAACTTCAAAAATGTAAAAACAAAACAATATATTTATGTATGCATGTATGTATTCATCTTGATTTTTAATTTGACATCTTTTTTGGGTCAAATTTGACTTTAATAGATATATATATGTTTGAATATATGAAGTTATAATGGAATTTGATTAATTATTTCTATTTTGATTGTATTTCTTTGCAGAGATGAACCTTTTTTTGAATTTCATTGTTCCATGAATTTGAACATGAACACAAACCAGGTTACTTAGTAGCCAGGAAGCATCTTGAGAGAATTCCCCAGGGGTTTCATACTAGTTCATGTATCATAAAGGTTGTGTAGTAAGGAATCTAGGGGTCTAGGTTTTGGTAGCATAGGAGTATGTTGAAGGGGATGTTCTTGCCCTGTAGCTAGCATATTTGATTGTTTTGTTTATGTTTTGTGTGATACTTTATGATCGAATTATATGATTTTGTATATGTTGTCATGATTATATAGTTATCTGCCAATTGTTATGAATTCAAAGCTCTGCAACTTCAATTAGAATCCATAATTGAATCCAATATCGACATTGAATTATAACGAAATGACATGAAGTTGTGATAGTGTGCCCATCATGGGAATTTGTGTATTGTATTAACGTAGTTTTAAATGAAATTAATGTACTACTTGATCATGGGGTTAGCCACTTGGTTTATCCTACATGTTATGTTCATTTGGATGATATAGGGAATAGCCAATGATAATTGTTGGGGAATATGTTGATTGCAAATGACAAAGAACTTATCATTTACCTGTAGGCTGTAATTGACATAGCTTGATTTCGATGTGGTCTTTGTAGGGTTCACTTGATTGAATTTCAACCATAATTGTGTGTATAGTAGTATTAACTGATTATAACAAATCATTGTTATACTTGCTTTGGATCAATTTGTATATAAGATTAAATATTGTCAATGATGGGGAAGTATAAAAATCTGCTAATGGGATATTGAATGTTGAATGTCGAATTTCTCTTATTGTTTTTTTGTTGAATGTTCAATTCTTTGGTCTGTAGTATAACCTCTTAACTGTATCTTTCACTTCCCATAACATGATCTTTATTCCCGTGTCAGATTTTCACATTGCCAAAGGACACATTTCGTTTTCCTGCTCATGACTACAAGGGCCAGACAACTAAATGCTTAATTTCTATGAAGGAAAATGTACCAAAAAAAATCATCCTTTTGAGGTCCCATATTTGACCTCCAGCATTTTGCTTTTCTTTTTGGCATGTATTGTCCCTTCTTCTCTTTGTTGGATTTAATTGTAGGATTTTTCTATGTTTCTGTCATGGTCATTGTTGGCTTCCTTCAAATTTTGAAAGAGATGGCTATACTTAATAAGATATAAAAATAAACCAAGTAGCTACCATCACTGGTACTTGCTTAGCAAGTCACAATGCCCAATCACGTTGATATGTGTGGAAGCATATTAAAATGTATTGTGACTTAAATTATTAATTGTGAAAACAAAACAAAACCAAAAAAAAAAAAAAAACGAGACGACAAAACCAAAAGAATTGAACCCAATACAATTCTAGATGTGACTGAATTATACAATTCTACTTTTGTTACAATGGAGTTACAAAATATATACAGTGTTCATTTGCCAATAAAAAAATTAGAATTGCTTCTCTATGAAGGGAAGACAATTCAATTTTATTCCAGTAATACAAGTATCTCTGTTTACAAAATGACATGCAGGTCACAACCTGATAAACACTACAATATGGCCATGCAATATCATAATTGAATATAGCCATAAAGTGCAACATTAGAATTACACTAACCCAAACAACTGAATGTAGGTCCAAGTCTCTGAAGATTTGATGCATTTACAACCAATTAAGATATGGGAAAATATGTATTTTTGGACGTAATGAATCCTGAAGCATCTAGAAGATGGATTTCTGGGGTTCAAATGTCCATGTTTTACCTACTGACATGTACAATATTTGGGTTAGTTTTGATACCAAAAAAAATATTTTTCTATCTTGCCTTAAGTAATTATTTGACACACAAAATATAAGCTTCATAAAGTTGATAAACTTAACAACTTACAAAATTATTTGGAAGAGAATACACTTGTAGGAAACTTGAGTGTCTTGTGGAAGGTCCCATTGATAGAGGGTCACATCTACAAAAACAAATATGATAATGCGACTTTAAAAAAAATAAATTATTAAATTAAGAGGGTAGAAAAGTTAACATACAGATTGCATACCTAGCACTTGTCCCAACTCCACCTTCAGAAACATCAGATATCTTACGTTTTCTATTTTTCTCTGTTGTTCTTATCACTATACTAAGCTTAGTTGTTTATGGAAGGTGGTTTTTCTTCTTAAATCCATATATTTTACGCCTACAAAATGCTTGACCCATTTGCACAAGAACATCTGAATGATTGGAACCCCCTCCTTTCTGTGTGCATCTATGGTAAATGGTACGAGCTAGCTTATGTGATTTCTCCATACCCTGTGTACCCCAAATGACTAAGCTTCCATATTTTCTTACAAATCATGGTCCATGTGAAAATAATTGATGCTACAAACATTGGCATCAATCTATCTTAGAATACCAAACAAATGTATGAAATGAAGTTAATTTACAATAAATTATGTATAGTAAAGAAACGTACAAAGGAAAGTACTAGTGGGATGAAAATTAATATGCATACCATATAATGTGTCATATGGTTGTCTCCCCAGGATTCTATCATTTCTCTTATGAAGTCTGTAATAGCTTCTTGAAAGGTTATTGCATCACCTTCCATGAATTTTTCCTTATCCATCAGTAGAAAAAAGGATGAAAGTGACCTCCAAGCACATTTCTTCTTTCTAGTTGATTCACACCCTTCACTAGTGTGATCATCTTCTGCATCAATTAATTCTTCATACACTCCACAACATCCATGTCCACATTTGTTTTCAAGAAAACGATGTGCCTTGACACCTGACATTGATGGCTTTGCTGGAAGATTTCCTCGTATTGACCTCTTAATATCTTTTTCAATTTTAACACGTCCACCATGCAAACCTACTTTTGAAAGAACACATTCAATTGCATCATTTGACTTTTTACTTTCAACCTGTGGGGTTTTGTTCCATGCAAACAAAATAGATAAATACACCATCTTATCAACAATTCTCACAAATGCATGCAAAGTGAACATTTTCACCCTAATCAATGGTATAGGAAGCACTGCATCTAGATTTGGATCAAGTTTATCATGGTTGGGAGGAAGGTTTTGATGACAACTCAAAATACCACCATTCCAACTTCGATCTTTTTTTTTTTCTTCATGCAATATAAGAAACTATGCATTGCATTTGCACCATGAGAAATGTTGTACATACACTTGAGAGTTTTAAATCAGCTGCAAGGTGCCATTCCAAAAAATATGAACCATATCCTTCCACATTTAATTTTTCCCCTGCATCATGTGAAGACATAATTGATGGTAAAGATGTTTTGCTGAAAACAATTTTCAAGGACTCATGGGACTCCTTGTTGACACGAAAAATTCCCAACCAAAAAAAGGCGATCTTCAGATTGAACTTGAAAATATTTATCACTTGTCTTATAAAGGTTTGGATCTAATGCACGATTCATTAATGTGATTGAAACTCTTTCATATTTTTCATTGTTGATTAACTCCATCTCATCCAATTTTAGGACAACAATCAATTTCCCACATGCCTCCTCAATAGAGATGTCATAGTACCTCACCATAAGCTGTGATACCCGCTCTAGGTCATACCACAAGTTATTTTTTCTCATTAATGGAATAATTTCACTTGATACTTTCTTTTTGTTCTTACTTGCAACTTCATGCACTACTTCTAATTGATATGCATCTCCCAAATAATCAACATTTTTTTTGTTTCGTAGTCCACACTCTTTTTGCACATGAAAAGGGCAAGGAACAAAAATCTTCTTAATTCCGACATTCAACATTCCCTCTTTCAGAACTTTAAAAAGACTTGTATATTCTTCCTTGCTTCTCCCTCTATCATCACAAACTCCATGAACATCCTTTATATCAATTTTTAAGTTTTCAATGAATTGGTTAATTACTTCTTTCCTCAAAGCATCAAATTCTAGTTGTTTAAGAATTGCTTTAATGTCACTTTTCTTCAACATAGTTTTCCACAAGTCCACAATATCAATACAACTTGGATCTAATATGGATTGGTTAATTACTTCTTTTCTGAAAGCATCAAATTCTGGTTGTTTGAGCATTGCTTTAATGTCACTTTTCTTCAACATAGTTTTCCACAAATCCACAATATCAATACAACTTGGATCTAATATGGACTTCACCCCAAACACACTTTTTTTATAGGCACCTCCCCTCTTTACCATACACGATAATGGTTTCAACTGTTTTGATCTATTCCTCAACCCCACTAGAGTTTCCTTTAAGGAAGAGAGTCTCTCTTGGAGACAATAGATATCATTTTTCAACATTTCAATTTCTTTTGTTGAGCTGGATTTCACTTGAAGCAGTTCATCCACATGTCTTTGATTCAACATTTCTATTATTTGTTTCAATCTTTTGATTTCATGATACTGAACCATATTTGAGTGATGGAGATGATTTAATTTGACACTAAGATCTTGGATGTTTTGTTTAAGGGAAATCCGGTTACCATCCAAATTTTTACAGTATCCTAGAAGACCATTGTTTCCATGGAATACAAACCGACATAGTCTTGTTATTGTTTTGAAATCGGGATGAGATTTAGACACAGGTTCAACTGGATAAAGTTCTCCTTTCACCCAAAGATCTAAATTTTTAGCTCCAAATTCCCTTAATGCACTGTAGTCAATGTTAGGAACCAATTTTTAATTTGTTTATGGATTGGTGCCATATCCTGACTTAAATTTATGCGGGTAACATGGTGATAGTTTCTTACACCATTTGCATCTATTGAATAGTCATGAAAACAACCAATATTATGAAAATCAAAACATACTAGAAAATCCCACAATGAGAAAATCAACTTGCTGAAGAAATAATTTCGGAGATCTTCTAAGGAAAAGACAACTTTTCAAATATTGAGGCATACCTCAAAGCTATCAGGCATCTTGTAGAATATTGTAAATTCAGCTAAGCGTGTATGTTTGCATCTAAAGACAATATAGATTAAAAACCATGATTAGAATATAAGAAACCAATATTATAACAATAGACAATCTAAATGAATAAATGACATGTATCCCACTTGGGTTTATTCTCCCTGTAATATGATCATTTTCTAATTAGTTAGATATATTTATTCACAACAATCAATAGACTTCTAAGTTTTTGTCATTAGAAAAAAAATATAATCACCAACAAAAATAATAGATGGATTTGTCAATGAAGCATAGAGTACGAAAGGTTCCTTTCACATTTGTATTTTACATTGTGAACCCAATCCCTTCATCTCCTTACACCTACTTGAGAAATATCTAAAGTATCTCACCGCAGTTTTTGTGAAATCCAACACTAAAATTGCCATTTTTTTCAAATTTAGGGGATATCCAAAAAATGAATATAGTTGTTTATTGTAGAAAAACAGATCGGTGTGCTGAATTTAAAATTTAATCTTATAAGAATTTGGTAGGGCACCAACTTTTAACACATTTGGTAGGGGATGAACACATCCTTTAATTATATTAATTGGAATAGGATGATGACTTGTTTAGTCTCTTATGTTGATATGTTCCGAATGGATTACAACCTTTAGCTATGAGGACAATGGCATCTTTCACAGTGCCTGAGAGGTCATGTTGGTCCTTGGCCAAGTTTTGAGGAATTCTTGGTCATATTTGATCATTTTTGGAAATTCGATAGCCTGTCAAAGATGGAGCGCCATGCGAAGCATAGATCATGGGATCTCAACCTACTTTGGGCCTCTTTTAGGGTTTTGGGTTAATGTAATGAGAAAGGTATGTCAGCCCGTGGGTTTACCTACGCTTAGGCCCACTTTTGTAATCTATAAATAGATACTAAGGCAATGTAAGAGAGGGGGGGTGGATTAGTGCTAGTAATTAGATCTGTGTGATCAGATGTGGATTGTAAAAGCTCTGTGCATGATTGTAAGAGGCTTGTAGGGCTAAGTGCAAGTTGTTGTAAGAGGTTGGGAAAGGCTTTGTGCTAAAGCGCAAGGAAGAAGGATCTAGCGAGATGCGCAGATCTTCTGTCCTGTGTGGAGTGAGGATTGCCGAGGCTTAGTGCTGTAACTGCTTGACCGAGATAATAAAGAAGAAGAGTTGGTGGACGTAGCCCCAGGGTGGGGGTGAACCACGCAAATCTGCGTGTCATGCTTTGTGTTGTTGCTTACATGTGTTGTCCCTCTCTTGCTAAGTGCTATGACATGTTTAGATAGAGTTAATTATGCTTTTTTCTTATTACATGTGTATGAATAGTAGATATGATGTGTATGAGGATGCTTAGTGTTGATATACTGGATTTGATATGTTTTACTGTTACTAAGTGCCGAAATAACTTAGATCTAAGTGAATACTGCAATGATCTGTGCTTTCTACGATGTATAATAAGGGTTGAATATTGATGAATGATCGATGCTATGTACTCTGTAAGCTATTTAATCACATATCTGTGTCCCAACAAAGGTTGCAGACACTTGAGTCCTGCAACCACCCCTGCCTCTACCTTGGGTGAGACTTCATCTGCTTCATAGGTGTTGCTGAAAGGGTCAGTAGTTAGGGTTTTGTTGGTGCACTCTTGTAGCATTGAACCCTGGGTCTGCCCCTGTGCCAACAAATGGTTCCATTGCCGGGACCTGGAACTATGATTTCTAGGAACTGAGGAATAAGAAACTTTGTACGAAATAAATCTCCGTGCGTAGATCTGTTGCCCTAATGCGCAGCTTTTTAATCGACCTGTGAAGCTTTGTGCCAGGAATAAGGTCAGATATGAAGAAAGGAAGATCAAATCTGAAGAAAAGAAGCAAGATCTGAACACTTTGTGCTTTGAGAAAAGTAAAAAGTGGAAATTTTTGAAAGAAAGAGGTCGTATCTGCAGAAAAGAGGTAATATCTATAAGCTCTGTGCTCTAATAAAGGTAATAATAGTCAATTTTTTTTATATCTGGAAGCTTTGTGCTCTGTAGAAGTAAGACAAGTGAAAATTTTTGTTTCTAGAGTATGGATCTAGGTATGATTGATAAATTTTGTCCTAGCTTGAAAACTAGGGCTTTGATAGATGAAAGAGAGTTTGATATGAATAAATATGATAAGCATAATGATAGATATGTTATACCTATGCATCAAAAGAATGTTTAGACTAACAAATGGATGTAGGATCCTAGAAGGAATTTTTTGCAGGCTAGCTACCATGATCTTGGAGCGCAGTACAGGAAAAGTTGGGGATCATTGAAGAGAAAGAGAGGATTAACTCTTTGTTACAATTGCAGAAGACCAGGACATCTTGCTAAGGAATGCCCTGGTGGAAAACCTAGTTGCCTCTGTTGTAAGACTATGGACCATGAAGTATTGGATTTCCCTATAATGATTGCTAGACTTGAAAAGATGAATATGGAGCAAGAAAGCCTTGAAGGCGAGCAAGAGAATAAGATTATATAAGAACTCCATAAAGAATAAGAGATTATGTTACTACAAATGAAAGAAACCCTGAATGAACATAAAGATGCCAATTTGTCAGAGATCTTCAACGAAAAGGAGAAAATCAAAGTAAGAATAGGAGACTTCGACATTGACTGTGCTCTGGATGAGGAAACACAGATGAACATTATGACAGAAAGCACTTGGGAAAGACTAGGAAGGCTTTCTATGGTTCCTTCACTGGGAAAAATAGGGTTGTTTAAAGGAAAAATGGTAACCCTATGTGGCAGGATTACCTAGATAGCTATGAGTACCCATGGATCTTCAACAGAGGAAGAATTCAAAGTTATTAAATTTATTGAGGATCGTGCCCCATTTCTATCTTTGTTAGGAAAGATCTAGATTGAAAAAGACCATATCTGAAGAAAAGAAGAAAAGGAAGCCCTAGAATGGAAGAAACAAGAACTCATGGAATTTATGACTAGAAGGATCGTCTACTTAATGGAAGAACAAGAGAACATATCTAAGATATTGGACACCAGGGACTTGGACGTTGAAGCTATAAGAGCATTGGAGGAACCACAAAAGACTGAAATACCTAATCCATATGTTGAAGGAGTATTACCCTCAGATCTGGAGAGAGAACCTCAAGAACACGAAGTGACTATGCCCAAGGAAAATAAGAATCAGAACAAGAAAAGAACTACTGAGACGAATCTCACGAGAAAGAAATCTAGAAATCTAAGTAAAAAGAGAGCTAATATCGATAGGATATAGAAAATTCCAGAGGGATCCTCACAGAAGGAAAACTTGCAGAATTTGAGCTTCGTCGGGATATCAGAATAACGACATATGGCACTTCACCATGGTGAAGCAATATATCCGTTGGAGGCCGATATATCCATTCGACTGCCACTTCGAACGGATCGAAAAGAATTAAAGGATCACCGCCAGACCGTTGAACCTCACCATCATAGACATATCTATGATAATGGAAGCCTCATAACCGTTACAAGAAGATCGTTGACGAATTTCCTATTTAGCTTGTTGCTCCATGCATGGAAGACACTTTTGCTAAATCATGAATTGGAGCCCACAGATTACCTGAATTTTGAACAATGATTACTCTACCCTTGCTCTCTACCTACGTTACTATTAGAACCTGAGCTATTGGTCCTAAGCGTATATGTCAGATGAATGTAGCGCAACTGAAGAATCTATAAGAGAGGTACTCGCTAGCCTCAGAGCCGAGAAAGTCATGTGAGAATGAGGATTTTCTACAAGTGTACAAGAATCATCCTCAGGAGCACTGCCAAATTCCCCCTCCACTGCTTGAGCAAAACCATCCCGACTGCACTCAGAAAGACGATCAAAGCTCGAAAATGATTTTGCAACTGTGAAGATGATCCCAAGCATATTACCTACATACATCGCACCTCTGAGTGGCATAGTGAACTGAGATAGTGTGCCCAGGGACTTTGATTATGAGTTGGTCACTGCATACCTCCCGAAGGGGATATGCGCAGTGCGTGTTGACCAAGACAAGATCGCCACCTTGAAGTTTAACGACTTCAACCTCGACAACATGAAGGCATACAATATGCTATCCCCACATAAGTATTTGACTGTCACCAAAGGGAAGAACTTGAATATCGTTCCCCAACAATGGACCCATAACCTCGCGTAGTGAACCCCCCTCAACGTATTGAAGATTCCTCATTTCGGGAAGCATCAAGAAGTAAACGCGTGCGTCAAGTTACTGTTGTCCTGCTATCATGGAGGATACCTATGGTTGAACCAACGCATCACAGTGGATCTGACTCTGATCAATCGGATCACAGGACTAAGCATGCAAGGCCCCGACCTGCAAGAGTTTTACCTCGAAAAGACCGCAGATCGCACTCTCGCCCAGAGAATAAAGGACACTTATGGAGATGTAGAGAAGGGCATGTGAGGCTACAAGGTGGTTTCCATCAAGAATGTCACAGTGTGCCTTGGTTGTCAGATGATCGCAGACAAACTAGTTCGAAAAAATAGACCGACCCAAGTGATTGGATTCGTAGTTGACCTCGCAGGAAAGTGCGCAGAGGGACTACAGATGAAATGGGTGCAGTACCTTGTAAACCAACTAGATATTGATTTTAGAGAAGCACGAGACCAAGGGTATGATTTCCACTTCAACTAGCTTATCATACTGATCATGTTCATCGCATGGGAGCTACCGAAAGGTGCAACTTTCCCGAACACCGTGCCATTTGAACCACTGGCCGCAAAGTTCTGTACGCTATGGTACTCCAGCGACATGAAAAAGAAGTGGCAGTCCAATGTTGTCTTCCAAGCCTATTACAACCAGTTGAAGATCACAATCCAATCTACACTATGCATCACCCCGAACACACTTCATAGGTTTAGACCATTGATGAAATTCAGCATGGACCGCCACTTCATATACATTACAACGTGCGTTGATGAACATAGAAAACAAATCCATTCATATTACAAGTTGACAAAAGATGACTTGGAGGAGATTACCAAGGAATGGTCAACGAACCTCCTTGTTCCAGCGAACCCCGCAAAGATGTCTGATGTGGATAGCCCTGAAACTATGTCGAACACACCTGGACCAAGCAAGGCCAAGAAAGATGAAAAAGTTCAAGATGTCAACAGTACTTCTATGGATACCACTTCGATCTCACCTGATCAAGGAGACGATGGTGGAGAGCGAGGTGGCACAGAAGTTGAGCAAAACAAAGGCAAAGTTACTCTACCTATACAGGAGGAGGATCCATCCAAGAAAAGGAAGGTTACCCCACCAAAGCCTTCATCCCAAAAGAAAGCTAAAGCCACCAAGACTACATTTAAGAATACCCTCACCATAGATGACTTCGACTTCTTAGTCCATGTGTTGAATGATGCTTCATTAGAGATCACAGAAAATAAAGAAGCGAAGTAGGAGGAGGTATTCAACCCAATCAAGGGTGAACTTAAAGAAGTGTAGCAGGCACTATAGTCTAGCCACACAATTTCTATTGCGCCCTTGACAAATGGAACATAAGAACCAAGAGACGTGCCAGGCCAATTGCACCAGATCACCGATAAAGTTGAATCTCACCTTCAACGAGCTCAGGAAGAGATAGTGCAAGCCACCTAGGCTTTGGCACAGGCATAGAAAGACATGCTAGAACAACACAGTAATGCAGAACAAGAAAAACTAGCTCTTCAAACAAAGTGGGAGGAAGAAAAAGCAGAGCTACAGAAGAGTAAAGAGCAGTTATTCACAGAGAAATTCAAGATAAAGGAACTGGTCGAAAGAGAACTTCAATCTGTGATAGTCATCGAAGTCTAGACAGAAGAACAGGTTCCACAGCAAGTGGCACAACTAGAAGGAGTGATCCAACAACTTCAACAACGCATTGCAGATATGGAATTTCATATTGTTCCCGAGACCCCTCAAGATATAAGAGACCTAAGAGAGGCAACTGCCCACAATGCAATTGGCAGATTGAAAGCCCTTGAGGTTGAATGCAAGAAGCTGACTTCCAGTAACGCTCAGACATATGAAACCCTCACGGAGAACCCAGAGTTGCAGGCATTGGAGTCACACCTCCAAGAAGCAAAGAAACATGTAGATATGTTACAAGCACAACTAAAGGCCTTAACACTAGTTGAAAGAATGAAGAGGTTTCCACAGCGATGCACAACCCAACAATATATCCACACCATCTAGAACAAAGTGATGGAATTCTCTCAACGACTTCAACCAGTGCAAGAAAAGGCATGCTAGCTGTTCACGGAAGTTGAAAACCAAGGAGTAGAACTTGAATAGGTTGTGCATACAACAGAACAGTGCCTAGAAGGGTCGGTGAACGAGGCACTCATCCAGGAGTTTGCCAAGTAAGAGGTAGTAGCAAGACAACAGGTCAAAGCAGCTCGAGCCAAGCTCGAGGAATTCGAAGCAGAATTGTTCAGACCTGAGTGACTCGGGACAAGTCACAGGTGAGTGTCGGGGGCCTGTTGGCCCTTGACCAAGTTTTGAGGAACACTCAGTCATATTTGACCATTTTTGGGACTTTGACATCTTGTCAAAGATGGAGCGCTAGGAGAAGCATATATCATAGGATCTTAGCCCACTTTGGGCCTCTTTTAGGGTTTTGGGTTAATGTAATGGGAAAGGGATGTCAACCCATGGGTTTACCCACGCTTAGGCCCACTTTTGTAATCTATAAATAGATACTAAGGCAATGTAAGAGCGGGGGTATGGATTAGTGCTAGTAATTAGATCTGTGTGATCGGATGTGGATTGTAAAAGCTCTGTGCATGATTGTAAGAGGCTTGTAGGGCTAAGTGCAAGTTGTTGTAGGAGGTTTGGAAAGGCTTTATGCTAAAGCGCAAGGAAGAAGGATCTAGCGAGCTGTGCAGATCTATTGTCCTGTGCGGAGTAAGGATTGTTGAGGCTCAGTGTTGTAACTGCTTGATTGAGATAATAAAGAAGAATATTTGGTGGACATAGCCCCAGGGTGGGGGTGAACCACGTAAATCTGTGTGTTGTTGCTTACATGTGTTGTCCTTTTCTTGCTAAGTGCTATGAAATTTTTAGATAGATTTACTTATGCTTTGTGCTTATTAGATGTGTATGAATAGTAGATATGACGTGTATGAGGATGCTTAGTGTTGATATACTGGATTTGATTTGTTTTACTGTTACTAAGTGCTGAAATACCTTAGATCTAAGTGAATACTACGATGCTCTGTGCTTTCTGCGAAGTATAATAAGGGTTGAATATTGATGAATGATTGATGCTAAGTACTCTGTAAGCTATTTAATCACATATATGTGCCCCAGCTAAGGTTGCAGACACTTGAGTCCTGCAACCACCCCTGCCTCTACCTCAGGTGAGACTTCATTTGCTTCACAGGTGTTGCCGAAAGGGCCGGTAGTTAGGGTTTTGTTGGTGCACTCTTGTAGCGTTGAACCCTGGGTCTTCCCCTGTGCCAACAGGTCATTGGACACACCTATTCTTGAACCAACTAACAAGAAGGGATCTCTCAAAAATAATGGACTAATCGGTGCTCAGAAGCCATATAATGTTAAATCTGGTCGAAATAAGAAAATCAAGGAAGCTCCATTGGCATCACTAGAATGTGGTGCTGAAAATATTTCCATTTCCAAAAGACCCCCAAAACCAATTGAAGCACTTCCTATTGAAGACAGGCCTGCAAGTTATAAATTGTTTGGGAAGCAACTATTTTCCTCATAAGATACTTGTACCTCACCTACAATGGTAAGACTACATGCAAACATATTTATCTATTTATTTAAAACAACTTTTATTTCTGTTGACTGGAATGTGATGCTAACTGTTTTATTCTCTTGTGTTGATATGTCTAGACTGGACTACACCGTTTAGCTATGAGGATGATGCCACCTTTGACGGTGCCTTAGGTTTTATTGGACACACCTGTCGTCAAGCCAGCCATCAAGAAGAGGCAAAATAATGGGCTAGTCAGTGCCCATAATCCATCTAAAGTTAAAGATAGCCAAAGGAAGAAAACCAAAGACAATCCACAAAAGGCCATCTCACTTATAGAGGAAAGGGGTGTGGGAAGTTTTTGGGATCCAAGTGTCCAAAAGAACGACAAGAGAAGGACCATCAAGCAAACTCATTACCATGTTCTCTGAGATGGAAACAAATTCAGTTCTGATGAATTGTAGACTCTGATCAACAATCTGTACTATACATTTTCAGTATGCACAAAGCCAGTATCTTTGGCTCAACCAGTGTATTATGAAGATCTTGCAGTGCATCGAGGGAAACTTTAACTTCAGAGATTAGCATTTACAGCCTCTGAGACTGCATCCAATTCTTTCTCATCATTGTCCTCATCTCATCTGAATTTTCCTAAACTTCACGATGGAGTCAAGAACACCATGTTCTTTTTCTTATTAAGGTTTTGGTATTTCACTTAAAATGATTTATTGGAAATGGGTCTCTGCATGCCAAGCATGGCTCGGAAATGGCTATTTTTATTGGTATTTTCTAAAAATAGATGGGAAATATCCTCTTGTCGTTGGAGGAGAAAATGCAGTGCATTATCCTCATTCACCAAACGCATTGAAAGTTTTTGTTTTGAGAGTTGAAAGGATGTTCCAATAAAACTCTCAATACCGGTTGGGCATGATGTTTCATTTCATATTACTCAGGATCCTTTTAATGGGGTGCCTACAAACCTTATGGAGATAACATGGATAGCAGAGAAGAAAGACACTTGACCAAGTATTCTATCAGTTTTATTATAAAAAGAAGGTGGATTCATATCTAGCATCTGGTCTTGAGAAAGAGTTTCCTAGTTTGGTTGTTTCAAGCCTACAATAGGTTCTACTTTCTCGACAGGAAGATCAATTAATAAAATTCAAGGAAGAGTATCTTTCCAAGGGATTCTATGTTACTTCTATAGCTTCTGTAGGAAGTAAATGGGGTATTGTTATGTCCCAAAATGTTGGGTTTAAAATTCAGGTTGATAATACATTAAGTGCACTAGATGAAGATTCAGGATGCCCATGCGAATTCTAATACATTCCATTTGTTAGTTCATATGGGACCGAAAGAAGACAAAGATGAAACCTGTGGACATACAGAGATGGGAGTTTTATTAATAGAAGTTAAGGAAGGTTTCCCAATTGTTATGAAGTTAGATCCTAAGAACAAGAGAAGAATCACGTTCCATTTTGCAAAACATGTTGAGTGTATTGTATAAATGGAATCCACTGATGAATTCTATGAGGTCACAACCCAGTTTGCTGAAGATTGGGTTCAGGTATCCTCTGAAATATGGGTGAAGAAGAAGAAAAGATGACAATATCCTCTACAACGGGTTTTATGAGGGCATTCGAGCATGGAATCTTCATCATGCTAGCAGTAAACTTTATCCTTTTTTGCAAATGCTTTTTGCAGTGATGGAAGTTTGGGTAGTTTAAATTCAAAAGAAAGGATTTGATGACAAATTGAATATTTTCAAGAAGCCTTCGAGAGTTTAGAGACAAGTGGTAGAGGATAAAACCATGTTTGAAGTCTTATTTTCCAGAATTTGAAGATCATTGCAACTTTCAAGTGACAGTCTCAACAGTTGATGGGAATTTATGGCATTAAGTTTTTAGCTACTAGATCCCAAATTGCCAGGCATGAAATTATCAGGCAGTTCCATATTTCAAGGAGTGGTCATCAATGATTGAGTATGAATAGAAAATGGATTACATGTGGTATTTATTTCCAACTGATTTCAGCATTCGAGAATGCTTTTCAACCTATTCCATATTTATTTCTTTTATTTTTAGTATGTAGAATAAAATTTTGTTTCCTAGAATTTAGAGATAGTTATCCACCTATTGTTATATATTTGTTAAATTGTAATAGGAAACGGGATAAGTCTCTCTAGACTGTAGTTTTGAGTAATAGAGAGGACAGGCCCGAGAGGTCTTTTGTAAAAGTTTCATGAAATATCAATGAAGCAACAGGGTGATTGAAGTCTCTTTCTAAAAGACATGTACTACTTTCTATGCAAAGATCTAGACAGTCCAATTTAGTCCTTGGTTAGTATATAAATTTTCTACAGTTAGTTCACCGTCTTGTTCATTCATGAATGGATTTTTATTGCTATATCGCATATGGAAAATACTTGTTATGCTGAGAAGACTCTCTTAAGTTTTTTATGAGAGTTTTTACCATTACTGTATTCATTTTTTGTTTAATCAATTTGGAAAGGGATTTTCTGAGTTGGGTTAGTTCTTCAGTTGAAAGTGTCATCCCAAGGCTCGTCTTGTCTGAAGGATGAAACAATCAACCCTTATCTATATCTTCCATTCACAACCTCATCTTTGAAATAATTAAAAAATTGCTAGCCAATGATTCTATTGTCTCCATTTTCTACCCATAGACTGTTAGTTCGGGGTTATAGTATTGTATGGATTCCATGCCCAATGGCTTCACTGCCTTCTTGATCAACTTTACCATTCTCTTAGTTTCTTAAAACCCAAGTAACCCAAATCAAATAATATCATTTTAAGATGTGCCAGGCTTGCCCTTGAAGAAGTCCAAGAGCAACTTCTAGCGCTAACACAACAGACACCTCAGTTTTGTCTATAAACAATTTTTTTTTAAGGATATTAGTGGGAATGGTTGGCAATAATTACAAACAAGCACTTTCTTTTTGAGCTTGGTTCAACAATTCATCCCATACTACATCTACATTAGGATTTATTTTACAGTAGTTTTCATGGTACTTCAACATTTTCTAACTCGTAGCACTCTACCAGGGAAAAGTTAGCTTGCTTTCCAATTCAGTTCCCCTAAGATTTCCACATAAATCATTTAAATGATCATTCCCTGTGAATGCATCCTTCATGTCTCCTTCCTATACTATTCTTTCCAAAAACCCATAATTGTATAAAGGACAACTAATGTTCTCTTGTTTGATGTTGATGACGCTGGAACTGCCAAAATTATTTACTCATGGAAGAGGAATGTCAAATCAACATTTTTTATGACTCAAAAAAATTATTAGCTTTCCTTCAAAAAAATTATTAGCTTTCCTTCATTCTCCTCACGGTGTCTACAAAATAGAGATGAAGTACAAATTACACCAAACAAGAAAATAGATATGACGTTTGTCTCAAAGATTCTCCTAAAAAAAATGTCCATTAAAATCTGAATGAAATGTATCTAGCAAAAAACATCAATTAGAGTTGTAAAGGCTATATAGGGGTTACCCAAAATTACCATAGAAGCTTTACCTAGGATTTTCTTGAAAAGGGATCTTCGAACCAGTAACTACCTTTGGTGTTCTATTTGTAATTTTGTATAGGCCTATAAAATATTTACTCACTAGGTCAGGGTTCTTCTATTGTTTTGAGCTTACAAGGATTACCATTTGTGTTTGTAAAACACTAATAGACCCATTTGCCTCCACTTGATAGGTCATTGATCGTTGGGACATTCTCTTCCTATTCGAATGTTATTGCTTCCAACCATCGACTAGCAATGGATCCCATTTGCCTCCCCTCACAAGAAGTCATTTTTCCTCTTGACAATACCAATGGTAGTCTACCATGCATGCAAACTTCAAAGGAAGCATTTAAATATTTAAATTGGCCATTAGAAGCACCAAATAGAAATCAGGTTGCAACACAGTTGATTAAATTTCATGGAAGCTATCAAAAAAATAATAGAAATGACCGTTTAAATGTGGTTTAGCATTTTTCCATGCTAATCTAACTCTATCATAGACCTATAGGAAATATTGTGCAGAGTAGATTTTAGAGTAGTTGGCTTCTCCAAAATAACAGTAAAGGGCTCTAATAATTCCATAAGTTCGTAAATTGTAGGTGGATAAATGAAGGAATTAATATCATCCACAAAATTCTTTTCTTATTCCATTTGATCAAGATGATTGGCTTAGGGAATCAACTGGGTGTTCTCATTCTAGGAAGATAACATACTCAATTTGCACATCTAATCAATGATATCAGTAAACCTTCTTATTTATACATCAGATGCTTTCAACTTCTCTTGTAAAAACAATAATGTTTTCTTCGTAAGGATACTTTTGGCATCAATGGACACCTCAGTTCTATCTATAATCTCAACAACTTTAAGGTAATTAGTTGGAATGGTTGGATACTTCCAAACAAGCACCTTCTATTTGATCTTGGTTCAACACTTCATCCCATACTTCATCTACATTAACATTTTTTTTATAGTAGTTTTCATGATACTTTAACATTTCTTAACTCGTAGCACTTTGCCAGGGAGAAGTTAGCTTGCTTTCCAACTCAATTCCCCTAAGCTTGCCACATAAATCATTTAAATGAGCATGCCTTGTGAGTGCAACCTTCACATCTCTTGGATGTTGTAACTACCAAAAATATTTACTCATAGAAGAGGAATGTCAAATGAACATTTTTTCTGAGAGAACTGAGGTGTACATTCTGATTCATCAAATTTATTTTTCTGATTCAGAACTGAGGTGTCTAGTAATGTGTTCTTCTTAAGGATACTTTTGGCTAATCTAACTCTGTACATGAAAACACACACATTATTACACACAATACACCATACCACCATGGATTCTTGGCTTGCTTACTGGTTATACAAAACATACTCAAATCCCAAGTAGTTTCCCCCACCATCACTTAAAAATGAACTGTAATTTGCAAGTTGGATATAATTTTCCAAAGCAACAAAATAAATAGTGAAAGAAAAATAACAAGCATACCTATCAAAAGAAACATGCCATGTGTTTGAGAAATCTATCAATCAGACCAAAGAATTTTGTACATAACAACCCTTTGAGTTGAAACCGACCAAAAACTGCTCGCTTTCTGAGTTGAAATCGGCCAAAAACTGCTCGCTTCCAGTTGAACATTGAATAGAATGAACATAGTGGAATGAAACGGGGTTCAAACAAAAGGTTAAATAAAAGTAAAAAATAATTTAAACCCACAAAAAAATGATCTTTTACCTCCAAAATCTGAAATTTGAGGGTTTCCATTTCCACATTCGCACCAATTTCTATCATCAATGACCGAGGAACCAGATTTGGACAGAAATTTAGAGAGATCTAGCCGAAACCATGAAATTTGGATGGAGTTTTGGAGATATCCATTGGAAACCGTGCATTTTATAAGAGAACCAGGGCCATCAATCCACGTTTGGCTGAATTGGAAAAATAAATGCCACGTTTGGCTGAATTCGAAAAATAATTGCATGATAAATTAAAAACATGATTGAAGGGTTTCCACTGCAAATCCATTCGCGCCCGTTTTTTCCAATTATGGCCGATAAGAGAAAGGTGAACAGTGGCAGATGAATAGCACAAATTTTTGTGAACAATGGAGGCTGAAGAGCGTGAATTTGTGAATAATGGCGGATGAAGGAGCCCTCGTCGTTGGTTGTCACTTCCCCTGCATATCTCGATTAGTCTATGCTTCTACAGATGCACCTACAACCTGTACTAACACAACACATCCAACAACTAATGCCATTTAATTCTATTCTTCCTCGTAAATATTGATTCAATATCTAATCATTAAAATATATATTCAGGTTTACTAACATATCAACAACACATCAAACCATTTAACGCCATTTAATTCATTCTAAAAAATATTGATTTAATATAAAATAGATATTCAGAGCAGGGAAACTTTGATAAAAGTGAAATAAATCTGGGCATATTTGATAAAAGTAAAATATATGTTTAATATATTAAAAAAATGTCTACATGGCATTATTTCTTAGGAGGACCATTTTGAGTTGAAATTTCCTCTAATGGGTACCATAACAAAGCGACCATGGCCAATGGACACCCGCCTACCTTCGCTCCTGCAATTAGTTCCTCAGCCTCGTCATCCACTTAGTCCTCCCCAGGCCAAAGTGGTCTTGCACCTCTGTCATCGCCATGGGCTTGTCGAGTTGAATGGTTTGACCTTCAAGGTAATTCTCTCGAATTTGATCTTGGGCCTCTCTGATCCGAAATCGGATTCAGAAGACTGTCAGGGCATGAAAAATGCTCAAAAATGAAAGTGCTTGGAATCCGATGAAACTAACACCATTGCGTCCGTCTCGTCTTCCTGATTCCGGTGGTATAATTTTTATGTCAAACGGAGTCCGTATGAAGAAGATATCGCATTCTGTCTGCCAAGCCAAACAGGCAAAATTTTGGATGCTGACTGTACTTGTCCGTACAGTCCATACAAGACACGTGTCAGTCCGTATGATGACATGTGGCAGGTCCATACAGGACATGTGGTAGCCTCAGGCAGTGACACGTGTCAGGTAGATTTGGCGTTTTGGGCATATGGTTGGGCCAATCCCGAGGTGACACGTGTCACCACTGGAAGGGTGACACATGGCACGAGATGACCTCAGCAGCGTACGTGGCGGATGACGTCAGCATCGTATGGCAAGTGACGTGGCAGAAACGTGTGGCAGTGAAGTGGGCCAATTAGCGGTTGACAAGTGGCATGTTCCGGTTGGTTGTCTTCGTCGAATCAGAGACCGACACGTGGCATTCAGCGATTGGTTGGAAAGATGCCACGTGGCCCAATCACAGGCTGCCACGTGGCACCCCGGGTTTAGCCAATGAGGGCTATGTCAAAAAATTTTGCGGCCCGGGGGATTTGAACCTTGGACCTCCCCCTCCGTAATGCTTTTGTAAATGCCGCCCAACCATTGGACCACCGCATAGTTTTTATTATGTAAACGGAAAAAATTATATTTAATTTTGTTTGAATAGTATATGCGTTGGGTGGTCGGGCCGGGGCTTAGCCCCGACCCACAGTCCTATGGCGTTATGCGATATGAACACACATGTTTGTAAATGGGCGCGGGTTGGTTTAACCGTTGAACCCACGGTTACATATGACCATGGTGTAAATACGCGCGGGTTTCAAATAACGGTTTGTTTATATGTTGTATTTAAGCCACGGTTTTTTTAAAACCATTGCATGCGACCCAATGTTAATGGGCGCAAGGGGCTAGTAGGCCAGCGCTTAGCTTTTGGCTAGCGCTCGGCCATATGTAAGCCCATATGACCGTTTAAGGGGGCGCGCACCCAGTGAAGGGGGCTAGGCCCGAAATTTAGAACTATAATATGGTTAAAGTGGGTTATTTAACCACTTTTGATTTATTAAATGTAATTAAACCAATTTTTAATGTAATTGGGAGTTATTGGGCTTTTTTAGAGCCTGATTTTTGGGAGGAAGTTGGAGATGGATAACTAACTTTCCCACTATTTAACCAAGGCCATGTTGAGGCCATTTGGTAAGCTTATGGAGCTTTTCGGAGCCTTTGGAGAGCTTTTGGACAGCTTTTTGATGGTTTTGGAGAGCAGAGATGCTGAGGCAAGGCCAAGTCAAAGCCAGTTGGAGGCAGGGAAGCTGTTGAGGAGGAGATGCTGTCGGACGATTTCTGAGAGCTCGGGACATCCGTTTCAGGTGCCGTAAGTTGTGCAAGATTCTAGAGATCTGGGCGAACATGATCAGATCAGTCTGGAAGCCATTCGGCATTGTAAAGATGTACTAATAAGCTTTTGAACAGAAATAAAGAAGCCTCCCTCAAAGAGAAAAGGCCCAGAGA
Source organism: Picea glauca (assembly GCA_000966675.3). Lineage (NCBI taxonomy): Eukaryota > Viridiplantae > Streptophyta > Pinopsida > Pinales > Pinaceae > Picea > Picea glauca. The sequence goes on along the minus strand of JZKD02S2204713.1, from coordinate 221,005 downwards.
CGTAGGCAAAGTTGCCGAACTTCGTTATCAACCTCTGTGTATAATGGTTTGTTTTTTTTCATTGCATTTTAGATCTGCAAATATGTTAATGGCTGTATAATTCCATTTCTTTTCTTGTTCTTTTGTTAAAGTTTCCCAATGGTCAATTAATGCATGCTAAGTTAAAAAAACTCAACCATAGTCATTTGAAAAATCTTGACGGATCAAGTGGTATCAGAGCTAGTTGACGTTTGGATTTGAGTTTTGCATGTTAACCAGGGAAGAACACATCTCAAGGAGGAAAATGGCATCTACAGGAGGACTTTCTCAAGACGAGAAGGAGTTCAGAGATTCAGTGTTTGCCATGGCCGAGATGGTGAAGGTGTTGAATGAAGACTACTTGGAACGAAAGAGCATGGTTCAAGTGAAAGCTTCAAAGAACAACAAAGGAAAAGAAGAATTGAAGGAAGTGTCTTCTACATCTATTTCAGAAAACACATATGAGGTATGCAGTGAAGGTTACTCATCAAATTTTCCTCATACTCATCAAGTTGGTTTTGGTGAATTCGAGAAACACACAAAAGGTGTAGGTTTGAGAATATTAACCAAGATGGGTTATGAAAAAGGAAAGGGCCTT
>JZKD02S2204713.1:144808-173502 GCA_000966675.3 Picea glauca | reverse complement strand
GCATTTTGAATTTGCGAAATACTTTTTATTTTATTTTTTTTCTTGTGCAATTTTAGTTTTCTTAAAAGCTTCAGCATAGTTCATGAACATGTCACCCACAGAGGCCTTGACATCATGTCCTTCTTTAATATTTTTCATTTTGAAATGACGGGATTTAATAACTGGAAAGCTCGAGGACATCTCCCATTAAAACGAATAGACAGGCGAAGATTATGGGATCTGGTAATTTATTTTTTCCAGCATTTTGAATTTGCAAAATACTTTTTATTTTATTTTTTTGCTTGTGCAGTTTTATTTTTCTTAAAAGCTTCAGCATAGTTCACGAATGTGTCACCCACAGAGGCCTTGATGTCATGTCCCTCTTTAATATTGTGCATATCTTAGATGTCAGATTTGAGAATCTGCTCGGATATGGGAATTTGAATACGTGTTGCTAGTCACTATTGAGTGTACATATTCAAAATGATTGGCATTAATAAGTTAAAATATCGAGAACAACTGTCATTAAAATGAATCAACACAAAATCTAGGGAAGACCATCCAACATTTATATTAAATACTTATTGCCATTTCTCTCTATCATCAAAGAGTTGCACTTTAGTGTGCCTTCGTTCTAATGTTCCTGGTCATGGACATGTAAGACAACTTAGAGATGCGATTGAGGGGCAGATGAAAGAAGAGAGATTGTTTTTATGTGACGTGACCTTTGAGTAAAAAAAAAATCTATTGTACAAGAGAAACTCAGAGAGGACGAAAAAAAAAGAACAAGTATGTTTTGGTTGGTGTTCTCCCTGTGTTCGATGCTTTGGTTGGTTGAAAAGGTTTCCTGGGGATTTGTTGGTTGAACTTCTTTGTTTTCTTGCTGGCAATTGTAATGGATTTTGAGGTCACGTACAAAATAGTTCTTCTTTTAAGTATATAGCTTCTTCCAACAACACAGATTTGGCAAGTGTATCGAATTGTAGAGATTGCACAAGTATTTTTCTACCTCGGAGGCGGGTAACAGAAACTGTATGGGTGCATAAAACAACATATTATCACTACACAAGTTTCTACTTCACAGTTTGATGACCTGCATGTGGGTCTGGTAGCCGACTTGACATAAAGCTATGTTCTTTGTCAATGTTTGTTCGGTTTCCTCTGGATGTAGTTACAGACTCCACATATTTGGCGTCACCTCCGAACATTCCAGACCTTTTTGTGGGATGCCATACCTCCACCACTATGAGGAAAGATATATTTTGATGCCATCTGCAACATTTGATACACTTTCCACACCTGTGCTGGTGCATTCTGCAACATTTGATGCACTTGCGACACCTCTGCTGCTCGAAGAAGTTATGTGCCTCAACATAGTTTCATTTTGCATCTGGGTTGGACGTTTCTTCCAATTTACTGTAATAAAGCAAAGAAGTTCCACATAGAAATCCTCAAGTAGGCTTCTAAACCAACCAGACGATCGAATACAGGGAGAATACCAGTCATTACGTACTTGAATTTTTTTCCCCTGCCTTAGTTGTTGTGACACAAAACGACTCTGTCCACTTTGAAATCGACCTGAATCACATTTCTAAGTTGTCTCGGATGTCAAGGGTTGGGAACATTGCAAGGAAATCACCTTAAACCCCAAATTTTCGACGATAGAGGGAAATTAATACTTGACAAAGAATGGAATGTTGAATAAGAAGCCATTTCAAGAAGGCCATATCTGGAAGAGAGAAGCTATTCAAAAAACTGGGATAGATGTACTTGGTAGAACTGATTAAGTAGAAAACCCAAAATTGATATTCAACTCATTTTTTACAAATAAAGAGTTTGAACGTCAAGAAAACTATGAAGAAGCTTCATCAATGTACATATTTTTTATTGGTCGACGACAAGCAAAATCGCAATTGTTGTGGCAAATAGCCTCAATTGTATTTTGTAGCCCATCTTATTTAAATATAGAATAATTTTGGTTTATTTTTTAGCAACATTTTCCAATTTCTGGTATTTGTTTTAATTGTATTTTGTACCTTCTTCCCCTGTGTCGTTAAACATGAAGGAAAATATTTTGTTTCTGCTGCCCACTACTTCAATCTAAAGAGAACCTGGTCTGTTCTTTGTTTACATTTTACAATTAAGAATATTTTTTCATAGGCCATACTTATGTGGTGGTGGCCCTGTATTTAAAGAAAGAAATTGGAGGACCCGTCCTGCTCCCATTCTTCGGGTTCAATAAATAGAATCAATTAATGAGTTACAACAAGGAGGATGAACTGTTGACGCAATGTTCCTGTGAAGTATGTTGGATATATTGCAACGTCTTCGATTTGATAATAACTGTGCATATATACTAATATCAGTACTATTGGAATAAATACAAAACAACTTCCTCTTCGGCAAAGCTTAGGCAATTATGTTTGGTTTTGCAGTATTAAACAGCTATGTCCATTGTTTCGTCATATACATCTTGCAGCCTAAGAACTTCTATAGTCTACAATTTATGCTTTAATTACTTAAAGTCACACCAAATTTTGATTGCATTTAATTTAATTTAGATATTGATGTTTATGGAGAGTCGGCGTTTGCTAATGTCATTGCAATGAATACAAGATGAATAGATGATAAGAATTTTATCTCGCTAAGACCCGAATGAAAATTCATGTTTCTTGTTGCGCTATGTACATCTTGCAGTCAAAAGTTTCATGGTTTCAACGAAATTTGCGAGCCGTAGAGCATCTTGAAAATTGGGAGATCATTTGCATTTGAAACAAAACCAATCCATTAATATATATTAGTATGAATATTATTCAGATAAATATGAAAACTTTCTCCATTAAAAGATACTAGTATGAAAAATATTGAAATAGATATAAAACTTTGTCTTGGCCAATACTTTGCCAGTTATCTGGGCACCAGGACCCACGTTTGTGGTACCCATAACCTATGTACCCTCTTTCGTCATATACATGTTTCAGCCAAAGAACTTCAATGATATGCAATTAATGCTTTTACTAGTGATAACCCAATAGAGGTTCGAAAAAATTGCCATTAATAAACGAAAAAAAAGGTTTTTTCGACTCTCAGATACTTATCTCTTTTCCCCTTTTGATTTTCCCGTCCATTATGACTTTCTAGTTTTATAATTAGTCATCTTTCTATAATGGGTTGTTGCAGGGTTTGCGGGATGACATATCTTCATCTGCATCTGTATCTTCACATGACAAATCCGAACGACCGCTATACCTTTCCATACCTAGGCAATTTTATGGCCACGGTTGCCGGATTAACGCATATGAACTGGCCTTTTGCTTTTCCCGTCCATTATGGATTTCTGGTTTTATACTTATTTGTCTTTCTATAATGGGTGGTTGCAGGGTTTGCAGGATGACATATATTCATCTCCATTTGTATCTTCACATGACAAATCCGACCAACCGTTGTTCCTTTCCATGCTAAGCCAATTTAATGCCTGCCACTACGGGGCCAATGCTTGCGAACCCAGCTGCTTATCATTCCGCTATATACATATTGCACTGAAAATATCTATGATATGCAATTCCACCGCGGGTTCCTCGTATACATTAACTTCGTTCAAAGTATATGTTGCTTCTTTCCATCCCTAGCAACTTCGCGTCCTTCCTGATATGCATCAACAATTCTCTTACTAGTGACAAGTGGACACAGTGGTACGAAAGATACTTTCATGATCTGCAATTCATGATTTAACATCTCCATCTATATCCTCACACGATGAATCTGATCGACCGTTGTTCCTTTCCATAGTTAGCAAATTTTATGCCTGTGACTGCGAGGCCAACGCTTGCGAACCCAACTGTTGTGAGTGGGAAATCCCTCTACGGACTAGCACTTAGGGTTTTATTATTCATGCAGAAAAGACCTAAAGATCCATACTTTCTACTGTCGTCTCAGACCTAATCCCCATTATTCTTAAGAAAATATGTAGTTAAGAAGATCAAGTGAGCATACCTTATTTTGGGCATTTGATATCGATCCTTCTTCATGCTTGATCGCTCTTTGACTATAGCTCTCCTCCCAAGGCTGTCCTGCATTCACACAAGATAAAAAACAAACTCCACATGCATTTGATCTACAGATTAATGGGTTAGAGATTCAATCAATATGTATGCAATAAACAATGAAAACCTCATATGGTGGGACGAGAAAAGTACTCAAAAAATCAACTTACAATGATGAAGCCGACCACTGCTCCATGAACCTGGTCCTAGGCTCCTCTTCAACTATCCTCCAACTTCTTTGCTCTATATTTCTCTTTGCACAAGGATGGATAAAGGGTTTGGACAAAGGGAATGCGCAATTGGGTATAGTTTCTTTACTATGATTCTCCTCTTCCAAATGGGACCCCTAACCCTTCTTTTATAGGCTAGAAGAAGCTAGGTATTTGGTTGAACCCTCGGCCATGCATGGCCAGAAGGTTTAGTTAACTCAGCCAAAGTTGTGTGTTCCATCAACAAATTTCCTTTTCTTGTGCTTTTGTAGGTACACGCGGGCCGTATTGGGTCAGTTAGCATGTACATGCGTGCAGTAATGGAGCAAGGTGCATGGGCCTTTATAAAAGGTGTTTTTAAGAAGAGTTGTTTAGCAATGTTTTGGCAAAGAAAGAATCTGAGATGGCCTAATGCTAGGTAAGCATGTTTGGTGCAAATTAGGGTTATAACAAATGCCCCCTAATGTGTGAGGTCAGAAGAGCATCTGATGGTCGAAATACATTAACAATCTTCACCAATGTGTCGAACAAGTGAGCCCTGGGACCAGAAATCGGGAGGTGTCGTCTACAAAAAGAACAATTGTCTCACCAAGGTGGGCATACCCATGCTTGGGATAAAATAGAATCATGGCTAACAATCAAATACATTGTAGATCCATGTCATATAACTATATAAAGTGTAGCCGCAAACAATACACAGCGGAGCTACATCTTGAAATAAAAAAAGATATACATGTAGAGTATCCATCTTCTAGAAGCTGATAAGGCCCGATGGCTGGAGATGAGATCTTTAGAGCTCAAGAAACAACTTCAAAATCTTCAAAACTCAGGTAGGAGTGTAATATGAGTGTACGACTTCACTACCCAGAGGTCTTCGACAGCTCGTCAATCATGGACTAGAGAATCTTGATGATCAGAATGAAGGCTTCATTGATTTCAAACAAAGACTTGATTGGATGTTCAGGATGGCCAGGTATGAGGGCAAGAGACAAACTGCAGAGGGGCCGACTCAGGCTTGGTAAAAAATTCCCTTGGACAAGAACATGAAAAATGATGAGACTCAGGAAGTATGGCATTAACATAAGTTTACGAGGCAAGAGGCAATGCAAACTCTCCATATGTTCGGAAGAATAACCAAATGGAGGACACAACTCTATGTTGCGAGAACATATTCATAAGGTTATATTAAATCCTAGAGTTTGATGAACAAACATAAAGATTTGCTTTATCCAAGGGCAACTCATTATGCTGCTAATAAAGAAAATACTTTTCCCTTCCTCTTTTTGGGGTATATTTGATTTTTTTGTCTTTTTTCAATAATTTTGGAAAAAGAATAAAAAAATGTTACGTTACAAAGGAGAAATGAGTGTTGCAAACATACAAATTCAAGGCACACGGACAAGACTGATGTTCAGAGTAAGGACACTCGGGAAAAATCCTCCAGGGGCCAAAGGTGTCAAGACATAGAGGAAAAGTGCTACAGGGCTTGCATATAAGGCATGCTTTAGATGGTTCCATTGAGAGCAACATGGAGTCGGCATTAGGCCAAAGACACAAGTATGCAAATGCGATTAATAAAACAGACAATGGCAACTTCCTTCGATGTGAGTTTAATGAGCCCAGAGACGGTAAGCTCGACGATTTTTCATATTTAGAGAGTCTAAAAAACGTAAAAGGAGACTCCATTGGGGTACCTTTTTCGAAGGTAGTCTAGTCAGTTTGAAAAAGGGGTAAACTAGCACCGACAAGACATCTATTCAAAACCATTTTAACGAGTGTGATAAATACAAGATCACTCGACCATTTTTTCATTTTTAAGGAGTCTGAAAAAATATTAACTATGGACTCCGTCAGGAATGTTCTTCTGGACCATTTTGACGAGTGTGAAAGAATAAGGTCACTCGATGATCTTTTCAATTTTAGAGAGTCTGAAAAGAGATTAACTATGGACTCCGTGGGGGTTCCTTCTTCGTAAATTTAGTCCCTCAGGCCCGAAAAAGGGTTAAAATGATACCTGAGAGTACTCTTCTAGAGAACTGAAGTTCCTTAGAGTATACCTTTGTTCCTACAGTTGATCGTTCAGACTGAAAAATGGGTAAACTACCATCGGACAGACGTGACTTCAAATTTCAGTTTAACAAGCGTGAAAGGCCACAAGATCACTCAACAATATTTTCATGTTTAGAGGGTCTGAAAAGGGATTAAAAGAAGACCCGTTATGTTTTTTGGATCTATGCCTGGAATTTCCTCGTAAGACCAGGAAAACACGTCGCGAAATTCTTTAAATAGATCTGTGTAGATTTGAATCTTTCCAAAGGAGCAGTCAGCTTCGATGAAAACATTCTCCACGACGCCAGGGGTTTTGGAGATATTGATCAGTATGGGTTTAGCGATGGTTTTCATATTACCCTCAGCATAGACCTCCTGTGTAGCTAATGGATTAATAGGACCAGACCTATATCCAGTCATAGTCAAGGTGAATTCCCCAGCTTTGATTATGCTTAACTCTGGGAGGAAGTATGATCTGTGATGAAGATCATCCCAGGGTTTGTCCGGACTAGTCATTCCTTCAATTACTGCTTCATCAGAGGGAAAGGCTAAGTCTAACGAATCGGTGTCAATGAGAGAACCTTGAGCCCAAATAGGCTCTAGAATTGGATCTAACTCTTGTGCAGGAGTTGGATCTATGTTGGCTTAAGCTTGCTGGACTAAAGAGTACACTACTTCAGCTGCGGACAAGGGCATGGACATGTATGGGTGCCCTGTCCCATCCATCATGGCCGATGGGGAAGGAAGTATCCACGGATCATTGAAGTAAGTCATGTGAAATGATGAAACATGGAAAATCTCAACCCTATGGTGGTCGGATATGAACTTGACATCGCCTTGAGGGGACAGGTAATTGAAGGTACCCATCAAAGATGGGCACAAAACAAATCCTACGTTGACTACGCCTGGTTGAGGATTATCAATCATCAGGACCGTAGACACCCCCAATGAAGGGTCATTTCTGGAGAAAGACAATTGATCAATGGTCACAATCCGGTCCTCATGTGGAAACAACAAGAGTCGAAAAACTGTAGCAACCACTGCTTGCATGGCATAATTCCAACTCCTTCCTAACAAGAGATTGTAGTCGAGGGACGCATTGACTACTTCTATCTCAACGCACATGGTCTTCCCTCCTAACTGCATGGGGAAAGAGGGAATGATACCATGTGGTAGGAACAAATGACCGTCGAAAGCAGTGAGAAGAGTAGGCGATGGAGACAAAATGGGCTGGCCAATGGCCTTCCAACATGCCAACGACATAACGCATGTCGAGTCACCCTCATGAACCACCATGCAGAAGATATTCCGAGTAAAATATTTCGTGGGGTAAGCCACTACTATCTGAAACGATACATGGTAAGGCATACGAAGTTTTAATTCGATTGTATCCAGCATGATTGTACCCAGATTACAAGTCTCGATAGATCCTAAAGCAGTTAACAAGGATTTCCTCTGGGAAGGGTAGCTTTGGACAACCTCCAAAATGGACATCGCACAAGGGGTTTGTGACAAATCCTCCACCACATAATAGTTCTGGGAAGCCCTTGCATTTGGGTTGTGAGAAGCTTTTTTAAATGCACCTTTTGGGATGCGTTTCATTGTTTCACCCAAAGTCTTCTCAATCTATAGAGGAAGAGACTGGAGTTCAGCTTCTTTGCCCTTCTCAGAAGTGTTTGGTTTACTATAGACATGTGCTCTAGTTGATATAAAAGAATCACCCTTCATCATATACACATTCGCGGATGTGAGATTGTTCGAAGACGAAGAGGGTCCTTCACTGCCCCCTTCCGCGCTTGTAGAGGCTTGGGTTAGGCTTTTCCCATGCTAAAATGGATTGGTTAACACAACAAGTTGTTGTTGTGTCACAAACTTTTGGGCCTCTACAAGCTGAGGACATTGGTGGGTCGGGTGGTCTTCCGCACACAGGTTGCACGGATACCTTGCCTTCCGTTTCTCAATGTTGCCCCCGCCAGTATTATTAGTGGGTTTCTTATCCCCCTTACCCTTCTTTAGTTGTTTTTTCTTTCCTTCAGGTTGATTGGTGGCCTTTGGATTTGTCTATTGCACTGTGTGTACATCCAACACTTTAGTAGGGGGAGCATCCAAAACAGTAGTTTGGCTGGCCGCTATGTGTTGTATAGACAATCACTGCAATTTCTTCATCAATTGCTCGACGGGCTTTGTTTGTGCTAAACTAACAATACCATTGGCATGTGGTCCAACTCTCTGTCTGGTTTTATCAAGTATTGAGCGTGGCACATCTGGAAAGATCTCGTATAATAAACCAGACTGAGAATAGATTAGCTCATGCTGTTGAGCTCTCATGATGGCATCTTCTTCAGAAAACACTCCTGACATCGCGACGTCTTTGGATAACTGTGGAACCAAAGACTTAATGAACCAATCGATTAGGAATGCTGGTGGGACTGGCACCTTAATTAAACTCTTCTAATGTCTCCATTCTCAGATGTGATCAAAGATATGGTCCGATTTGTTTTGTGCGAAATTAGCCAGCAATTTTGTGCCAGCGCCATATCTCACAAGTAATTGGAAATGGTTTAGGAAATCCATTTCCAATTCACCGAAGGAAGAGTATCTTGAGCGGTTGAGCTCAATGTACCATTTCACGACACTCCCAATGAGAGTACGTTGAAACAATCACAACTGTATGGAGTCGTCTTTCAACGAGTTAGATGAGCACCAAAGATGGAAGGTGGTTACATGATCTCCTGGATCTTCGTTAGGCTTGGCTTCGAAATTTGGTATGTCTAAAGGAAACTTCATCGGCATAGGGGGCCAACGCGGATCGTGATAGATAGGGCCATTCAACAACCTTGTCAAGTCTGGAAAATGCAAGGTTTCCAGGAAAGGTAGTTTGGGTTGTTGGTGATAACCTGGGAAAAAGGGACCTGGAGTTTGACTGGCCCCAGGTTGCCAGGAAAAGTTCGACTACTGGCCTGGGTTTTGGTAAAAACCATGGGCATGACCAACGTATGTATTTTGTGTGTGAGGATACATCATCGGTTGATTCCCAAAATAGGACGTAGATGGTTGGGCATGCATTATATTCGGAGGACTTTGGGAAGGATTGCCCCATGCCGATCCCGTGGGGATAGGCATAGTACCTTGTCCAGGGGTCCATTGGTTGTGAAATGAATTGCCCCATATCAGCATTCCTGACAAGGGAACAGATCCCTGCCAAGAATTCCAAGGCCCTAATGTGGAAGAAGTTCTTGGGTTTTCCCCCTGTGTAGGAATAGTACCCTGCATAGGAATAGGTTGTTCGAAACCGGGATTGCTCCCAGTCAAGAAAGTAGCTGACGAGAAGGCATTGTTACGAAATGCACCGAACAAAGAAAATGGTGTCGAACCTACTGACATATTATGTGAAGGTGGTCCTTGACTCCCTACTCCAAATAAACTATGGTGTGCAGGTGGCCCAATGGATGGCTAGTGCATGCCATCGAGCGAAGGGGATGAAGGAGGTATATGACCTCCCTCGTAAGGGAAAGCGTTAAAAGGAGTTGAAGTGCCCCCGATGTGGCCTTGCAAAGGAGTGTTAGAGATCCCTTCCCCCAGACCTAAAGTCTGTGAAGTGGAGTAGGAAAGTATAGGACTTGTACCTGAGCTAGGCATCCCATATGAGAACGGAGGGCTTGTTGTACTTGGTGTGAAAGGGGTTGTGGCCAGTGCTATAGACAGGATTGGACCACTATGCGAGGTAGAGGCAATGAAGACCATGGTGGCTCGGACCGGTGACAGTGGGTTAGGAGGTGGAAACTCTCCTGTGGTGACAACCATAGTGGGAATTGAATAATTCCATGAGGGAGTAACAACATTTGTTTCCATTGCTGCGTGCGACATTGTCTGACACTCGTAAGGGTGAATTGGTACGATGATGGGTATCAAAATATTAGTGGTTGGGGTTTCATATGGACCAAGATATTTTTATCCAAGGTCTAAAACAGTCGTTTCCTCCAGATGTTGGTTGGGCACAATTTCTTGTGACCCGGTCGCTTCAAAAGACCCTTGTTGGTCTAGCTTTCTCCTTAGTGGTGGCGGGGGCAGCTCTAGTGTAACCGACGACAGGCCCAGAAGCCTTCGTGACCAGCGAAGCTCATGATCCTCCACTATGTGAAGATCAAAGACACCCTAGGGCTTTCTATTCGTTCAAAAAACAACACACACTAAAAAAAAAAGTCCCTACGAGATAAAACAAGCAAACACTAAACTAATTGGAAGAACAGTTACAACAACCAACACTAGAGAAACTTATCAGTGCAAGTGAAACTCAAACATGGAAGCACCCTCCAGTTATACTCTACAAAGTGTGGCCCGATGTTTGTCCTAAGTACCGTAGTATACCCCCGCAATCACCTGTGTATGTCTCTAAAAAGATAGGCAACTAGGTTGCCAGCGCGCAAACAGTCACCAGGTGGGTACATTCAAAAGTCGGGTAGACCAAAATGAGCACGGTATCAAGCCCGAAACCTGTCAAGGGTATCGAAAGAAAATGGTTCAGAAGACAACTGAGGACCTTGAATAGATTTGAGACCCATGAATCTCCGTGGCAAATGCAATCAACGAAATCCCAAGACAAGCCCTCTATATGTGTTCTCCACTACGATTGGTCCAGCTTTGGAGGGGTTATCTCCACTACCTTTCCGCACGCAACCTCATGTTTATCCCCTGTGTTAGAGGGGGGTCTCGGATAACTTTCACGATACAGTACTTTGACACTCCCTAACTCAGACTCCAATGTTTGATTTTAACGGCCTTGAAGAGTTTTCTGTCCAACCTAATTCAAGGTCCTAACCCTAAACTAGTTGGTTGACCCTACAAACACAAAAATTCTAATGAATTTTATATTTAGCGTTAATTTTTATGGCTTGTATTAAGTCAAAGGTTATGAAAGTGAAACTAGTTATGTTTGAAAGACCAAAGAAAAATAAACAGAAAGCCGAAAACAAAAAAAACCTTCACTTAACTCAAATCTTAAACAACTTTGCAAACTTAAAAAAAATTCTAAGATCTTTGAACAACAAACTCAAAGAAGGATTTCACTCGACTACGATCTACTTACGATATAAGTAAACCGTCAAGAAATTATGAAAGCAAAGACTTTTCCCTGGTTACTAATGCAAAACAACACTTTTTAACCAAACAAAGAAATAAAAGTTTTTTTTTTTTTTTTATTTGAATTCTCACAAAGCAAAAAGGAAAAATATCAACAAGTCAAAACCAAGAAAAACTTCTGGCCTAAGCACAGCTCACAAAGAGTCAATTTAAAAATCACACACAAGCAAATTAAAATTGGACTCTCACACTTGTCTAAAAACCCTATAAAAGAAAATTTTGAGGAAAACTTCTAAATGAAAAAGAAATCTATTGTTGTGATCAAACCTAAGTTACTGACTGTTATGATAGAGACCCAAAAACCTGAGAGGTATAACTCTTGTCAAAGTAAAGGATGACTGCCCCACCTTCAACAAAAATTTTCTCCACAAGCACACTACTGACAATTCAATAGCAAGCATGTGCATGCGGGTTGTGTAAAGTCAGAGCGCGTGTACACGTGTGCTGGCCTTATACAAGTTGTGTGTATCTCTGAAACTATGAGATAAATGAAAGGACAAGAAATCTAGCCCAGGAAGAGGCCATTGACACTAAGAACCAGGATCTCTTGAAGATTCAGACACTTGCTTTAATAGAAAAAAGAAAACAATTCAAGAAAAAATTTATAGAACAAACCAATCTGAGGTGAAGCCTAAGATATAGACTGCAAATGACGAAGACTAGAAAGAGTTCCAGAAAACCCCTGAGAAGGACTAATTCTAACAGGGAAGAGAATGACTGCCTCTTTTAAAATAATTTTTTTGGAATCATACACACGACTGACACTTCCTCAGCTAACGTGTACGCGCGGGCTGTGAGAATTTAGGGCGTGGGTACACGCGTGTAGATCTTATACAGGCCGCGCGTACCTATGTGGGTCTCGGAAAAAAAATACAGTCAAGAAAAGAGACAGAGATAACTGGTATGAAAGACCAGAATCTCTGTTAGCTCAAACTCTTGCAGAAACTTTAAAAACAGGAAATTAAACCAGTTCTTAAAAATACCCAAAAAATATTCCCAGAAACCCTAGAGATCTCCCCAGTACGATCACCAATTCTGTTGTGAGTGGGAAATCCCTCTATGAACTAGCACTTAGGGTTTTATTATGCATGCAGAAAAGACCTAAAGATCCATACTTTCTACCGTCATCTCGAACCTAATCCCCATTATTCATAAGAAAATACGTAGTTAAGAAGATCAAGTGAGCATACCTTATTTCGGGCGTTTGATATTGATCCTTATTTAGGCTTGGTCGCTCTTTGAATGTAGCTCTCCTCCCAAGGCTGACTTGCATTCACACAAGATAAACAACAAACTCCACATGCATTTGATCTACAGATTAATGGGTTAGAGATTCAATCAATATGTATGCAATAAATCATGAAAACCTCATATGGTGGGACGGGAAAAGTACTTCTTTTTTATTAACTTCAACAAATCAACTTACAATGATGAAGCTAGCCACTTCTCCACAAACTTGGTCCTGGGCTCCTCTTCAACTTTCCTCCAACTTCTTTGCTCTATATTTCTCTTTGCACAAGGATGGCTAAAGGGTTGGGACAAAGGGAATGCGCAATCGGGTATAGTTTCTTTACTATGATTCTCCTCTTCCAAATGGGACCCCTAACCCTTCTTTTATAGGCTAGAAGAAGCTAGGTATTTGGTATAACCCTCGGCCATGCATGGCTGGAAGGTTTAGTTAACTCACCCAAAGCTGTGTGTTCCATCAACAACTTTCCCTTTTTCGTGCTTTTGTAGGTACACGCTAGCTGTATTGGGTCAGCTAGCATGTACACGCGTGTAGTAATGGAGCAAGGTGCATGGGCCTTTATAAAAGGTGTTTTTAAGAAGAGTTGTTCAACAGTGTTTTGGAAAAGAAGGAATCTGAGATGGCATGATGCCAGGTAAGCATGTCTGGTGCAAATTAGGGTTATAACATCGACTGCTTATCATTCCACTATATACATCTTGCACTCGAAACATTTGTGATCTACAATTCCACCACGGGTTCCTTGTATACATTAAGTTCCTTCAAAGTATCTGTTGTTGCTTCCCATCCCCAACAACTTTGCATCCTTCCTGATATACATAAACAATTCTCTTAGTAGTGACAAGTGGACACATAGTGGTATGAAAGATACTTCCATGATCTGCAATTTATGCCTTATCTGGTTAGAACTCAATAGGGTTTCGCAAGCATTTTCATTAATAATCAAACACTAGATGTTCTTCTACGAGATACTTAGTTACTTTTCCCTTCTCTTCTTCCCGTGTATTATCTACAATTCCACTACAAACACCTCCATCCTTTTTCCCTTATTTTCTTCCCGTGTATTATTGGACTATAAAATATGGACATGATATTTTATAGAGCATGTAGAAATTCTGCATTCCATACGTAGCAACATTTTGGATCGTGGGTTCAAAATTGGGCCTCCATTGTTCTGTGGCCTACAAATAACAGCCATAGTTCCGTGATATACAAATTGACAAGCAAACCTGTGGACTGACTGACTGAAGATTGCACTTCTATTGTTCCATGTCCTCCAAACAATGCTCCCAGTTCTGTGATATAGAAATTGACACAAAGAATGTAGAACTGGCGAGGTGGAGATTGCCATTGTTTGTGTATGTTAATCCCTGTTAAGCATCTAACAATATCTAAAAAAAAAATTTGAATACTAAATTAGCTCTTAGTAGTGACAACTAGACACAAAGGTATGAAACAATTGAGATTGCACTCTCCACAATATACAAATTGACTACCGGACATCATCCTCTCTTCTGTGTTACATATTATGCATTCAAATGTTCGGAGCGATACAATTAGAAGGTCTAGGCCTCGCCTCCTCTGCAGACACCTTCTCAGCCTGTTTTGGATCCTCTTTTTGTCGGGTTCACGAAATATGCAACTCCAACGTTGGTGGGTTGACATATGTTTATGTCCATCTATAATCAGAAGAGGAATCCAATCAAGCGTTGTTGCTTTCGATACTTGGCAAATTTTATGTCCACGGTTGTCGAGTTGGGACCAATTTCATCTCCATCTATATCCTCTCATGGCGAATTGGACCGCCAACTGTTCCTTTTCATACTTAGTGAATTTTATTCCTGCGGTTACCGAGTTGGCGCAATTGAACTCTGTTCCTTTTTGTTCCGTTATATACATCTTTCACTCTAAATTTTCATGATCTAAAATTCCATTGCTAACTACTTGGTCTTTTTTCCCTATTTTTCTTCCCGTGTATTATGGGACTATAAATTATGGACATGATATCTTATAGAGCATGTACGAATTCCGCATTCCATACCTAGCGACATTTTTTATCGTGGGTTCTCACATGGCCAGGATCAAAATTAGGCCTCCATTGTTGTGTGTGTTACAAATAACACCCACAAGTCTACGATATACAAATTGACAAGTGGACCTGCGGACTGGTTGACTCAACATTGCACTTCTATTGTTCTGTGTCCTCCAAATAGCACTTCCAGTTCCATGACATACAAATTCACACACGGAATGCAGGGCTGGCGGGGTGGAAATTTCCATTGTTTACGGATGCTAATCCCTATGAAGTATTTAAAAGAATCTAAAAAATTATTTTCAATTCTAAATTAGCTCTTAGTAGTGACAACTGGACACATAGGTACGAAAAGGTGGCATCACACCCTACACAATATACAAATTGACTACTGGGTTCTGACATCGTCCTCTCTTCCGTGTTACAAATTATGCATTCCAATGTTCAGAACAATACAATTTGAACGCTAGGGACTTGCGTCTTCTGCAGACACATTATTGACTACCGGGTTCACATATTATACTCAAAATTTTTGTGATGTACAATTCCACCGCCGACTCCTTTGTCCTTTTTCCCTTTTCTTCTTCCCCTGTATTATGGCTCTCTGGTTATATACTTGGTCTCCTTTCTATGATCACGGGTTCCAACATTGGTGGGATGACTTCTCTATCTCCATCTACATAATCAAACCAGGAATCTGACTAACCGCTATTGCTTTCCATACTTAGCCAATTTTATGGCGGCGGTTGTTGCGTTGGCAATCTACAATTCTACAACAGGCTCCTCGAACTTGCAATCTTCACTGTACCACGGTTCACAAATGTGCTTCCTAATATACATTGGTTATGCTCTTACTAATGACTCTTACAAGTGATGACTACACACAACAATACAAAACAATTGGAATCCAACCCTTCGCAATATAGAAATTGACTACCGGGTTCTGACATCGTCCCCTCTTCCATGTTACAGATTGTGCATTCAAATGTTCTGAATGATACAATTTGACCATCTGGAACTCACATGTTTTGGGAAGACCTTCTGACCCTATTTTTGATCCTCCTGTTCACGGGTTCACGAAATCTCCAATTCTTAGTCAGTGTTTCGGGTTTGCGCCTTCGAACTCTACTGCTTCTTGTTCCATGATATACATATTGCACTCAAAGTTTTCATGATTTACAATTCCACCATGCAGACGTTGGTCCTTTTTCCCTTTTCTTCTTCCCTTGTATTACCACTTTGTGGTTATATACTTAGCAACCTTTCTATAAACGCGGGTTCCAGCCTTGGCGGGTTGAGATATATTTATCTCCATTTATATAATCACATGACGAATCCGACCGACCACTATTACTCTCCATACTTGGCCAATTTTATGGCCACGGTTGGTGGGTTCACAGTTTCCAACTCTGATTCTTGTTGTGTCATGTACATCTTGCACTCAAAACTTCCGTGATCTACAATTCCAGTGCAGGCTCGTCGAACTCACAAGCTTCACTCTACCACTGCTCACAAATGTTTCAAAGTATCTCTCACTGCCTTCCATCCCCACTAACTTCCTGTCCTTCTGGTTTTCCTACCATACCCTCTTCGTTGTTACATGTATTGCACTCAAAAAGTTCTGAGACATACAATTTGACCCTCGCGCCCTCACCTTCAATGGTTTTACCTTGCAACCCTATTTTGTAGCCATTTTTTTACCCTGCCCGCGATCTCTGTACTTTCTTACTATGCAATTAGAAACCTTTCATGCTAACAGTTGACCATGCAGAAACCATTAACATTGTCATTAATGGGCGAAAAGATAAAGGAGATATCCCATTATTATGCAATAAACCAAGATGTGCAAAGAGTTATTTTGTCCCTTCCGATTGGTTATCTCGAACACGCGTCCTCGTGTTGGGCCACTCAAGAATCTACAATGCTTAATCTCTCATTGCAATATCCACCATGTTCGCATTTCTATGTATGAAATTAGAAGTGTTTAATGTTAACAATGCATCATGCAACAACTGTCCAAATTTTCATTAATCAACGAAAGTCTCGAGGACATCTCCCATTCACACACTTTTGACCAAACTTTGCGCAGTTTTATATTATCCTTTCCAACTTTTCATTTCATTCATCATCTAGAAAAAATAAACGTTCTTGTAGAATTATGGTAGCAGGTCAACAACAATTTTGTGGAGATACAGTAAATATGTTCGCACAAGAGGACCAGAACTTCCAGTGGTCCAGGGCATACTTTTACTATTCATCCCGTTCCACCCAGAACAAAGTGATTTGGACCTTTTGAATCACTCGTGCAGGCTACGTCCCTGAGGTTTTTGACTATAAGGAGGTGGTATATTGGTGCACTGAAAAACATATTCCAGGCCAAAGAATTATTCCACTAAACGACCATTCTCCTGTTTCTTTTTCACCTCAGGTCTTCCACGAGATGTTAAAATTGTCGAAACCAACATTGATGTTCAGAGGAAAAGACTGCAAGTAGTTTCTAGAAAAACATCATAACGGGTTGGACATCTTAGCCGACTTCCTCGAAGACCCGACAATAGTTCCCGAAGATATCACAAGGCTGCAGGTAAGTTCCTTTAGAAATCCATTCCGGGAAATTTCTTGGATGTTTACAAGAATAACGGGACATGCATCCACATCAAGCATTTCCCATATAATTATTTATATTCTGTATTTGACAGTCAAGGAACAATACATTTTCGATTGGGGGAAGATAATTTCCATTGAGCGTTGTTCCCAGTTGTCACAATTCAAAGAATCAAATAAATTTTATATGTCATCCTACTTCATTTTCGCAATTGTGTATTGTTGCCCGTTTCCAAAACTTTCTCTTTCCAATAAAATAAAATGTGGATTTGAACCAGTAACATTTTGGCACGAGGCCCTGTGGAGACACAAGGCCTCCCATTGTTTTTATGAAGTTTTTAATGGATTTGTCTCAGTTTTCAAAGATTTACTGTTAGGCAATGATGCTCCATGGATGTCTGGCCAGGCAAGAAATTTTTTGAACAAGAAGGGAACACTCGAGAAAGAGGAAAATCACAGTGTCCTCATGGTCTTTGGATCTAATGAAAATCCTTCCTTCCTTCCATGCCACATCATGGACAAGATGTTTTCTGTAGAAATAGCAAGGCAATACAACCATTGGTTGCATTTTTTCCATGACAAGAAAAAAAAACAGTTCATTCCTCTACCCTGGAAAGTCAGAGAGTTCGTGTGCAAAAACATCAACAAGATTGATGAGTTTTCCACCCATTTCAAGAAATTGAACCTAACGTATGCTGAAAGGCTAAAAGGGTTCGACCCTAATGGAATTTTTCGAGAACATTTACTGGGTGTTGACTTTAACACCTCTTTTATCCATAGACACCTGACCCAAGACAGGGACAATGTTGAAAACAATCCTACTTTTGTCGATTGTGACACAGAGACATTGCAAAGCCTGACTGAATTGTACAGACAACATGGAAAAGTATCCAGTGAGAAAAGTACCTAGTTCCCCGCCAACACTCCCAAGAGAACGACATCACAGAGCATCGCTTCGACGGGCCACCTCAGTAAGAAAGAAACCCATAAATCTTCTAAAGGAGGAGGAGATAAGAACCCTCCTCGCACAAATATTGATAGTTCTTACAAAATTCCACTAGCGAAGAAGAGGAAAAATAATGCAGGGCAGGCGGAGGAACCCGAAATTGAAAGTGGAAAACTGCAACTTGAAATTGAAGCTAAGCTCGTCTGTGGTGGAAATATCCGAGATCAATTTTTTTGACATAAATGAATCCTTTGTAATCTAGAGCACTATTTTTGACAACCAATCTAAAAGTATGGTCATTGAAAAGAGATATGTAACAAACATGAAAGACAAATCTCGCACAGAGATTGACTTTAGCGAAATGTTGTTGTCCCAAATCTACTCATTTCACCAGGTAACCAGTGACATTCTTCATTATTCCATATGAGGAATGGAGACAGATCATGCCAATCTGAAACACTGCCTCAACGAATTTGAGCAGGCTTTCATTACAACACCAGAATTTGCCAGTCCTTTGGAAAAAATTGTGCCTTCTACCACTGCAGCGAAGATGAAAGTATCCTCTACCCTCCTTGCATGCTCTAGAGCCCTTGTAGAGAATAACATCAACAAAAGAATGAAGATAGTTACTGAAGCCTGGGAAACATCACAAAATTTAGTTTCCTTCGGAAAGAAGGCCAATGATTTGCTGGAACATTTGGAGGCGAATTTAAAAAATGAATAGCTTTTTTGTGATCAGGTACTGGACCCTTTTTCCAACTATGTCATCAACACATCGGAACTAAAAAGAAGACAGGAGAAACTCCCCTCCCCAAAGCGCACCAAAAAAGTAAAATCATGCTGGCAAAAGAAAGTTCACAACCTGTAGCTCATTGTCAAATCATGTAAACAAGTCATATCATAAAAGGAACATTTATTCACAAGACTGATCCAGATGAACTTAGCCAGAACTACCAACGAGGTTCAAGATCCTAACTTAATTCTCAAATCCTTGTCAGTCACCAAAGAAGCCTTCCAGGAACAAGTTGATATTTTAAAGGGGTTGTATTTTGAAAATTTTTACGACATACTTGAACATCGTCTAAATGAGCACGAGCGCTGGGTATTGGACTATGCCTCACACAATGAAGAAATTGAACAGAGCCTGCATAGTATTTCAATGAATCTAAGGAAATTGGAAAACAAGCTTTGCGACATAGAAATCCGGGATGAAATCAACACAGACCCCATGAAAAGCTACATTGAAGAATGGTTCCAACAGAGAATGAACAACCTCGTCTAGGAAGGGCAACAACCAGTCAACAAAAATCCACTGCCCATCGACAACAGCAACAAAAACGCATCGGCTTCATAGTAAGTCTATACTGCCATCTTGTTTTGTTTATCAATCCATTTTAATTCTATGTTGTCATCTTATTTTCTTTATCAATCCACTTATGTCCTCTTTAAATAGAAAACTGTAACCAAAGACTCATAACTTTTAATTTTTTCTTTTCAGGTTTCTCTCTACCGTCGCACACTTCTTCTTTCGACCTTCCTAATTCTTGTACTTATTTATTTTTATGGTCCGCGGGAGCCCCAATCCCAGTCTATATGACAAATTCATTTAAATTTCCAGAAACATGTAACATACATTATTAATTTTTGATAAATTCCAAAGAAAACTGGTTCGAAAATTCCCTTATTGTATACTAAATTTTGGCTTTCCAGGAACCTTCTTGTTTGTTCCAAAGAAAACTAGTTCAGATATGCTACATTTGTTTTCTCCTATTGTATGCTAATTTTTTGGTCTTCAACAACATTGATGCTTTAAATGTTGATGTAATTTCTAGAGATATGTAACAGACATTACTTATTTTATAATAAGTTTGTATAGTTCGCAAGTCTGCTTGTCAATTTGTATATCGCAAAAATATCGATGCTATTTGTAGGGCACGAAACAACAAAGGCCCATTTTTGAAACCTCCACCCCGAGAACCCGCGATCCAAAAACTGGATAAGTATGGAATGAGCACTCCATGCATGCTCTATAAAAACGTGTGCAGAGAAAACTAATTCAGCAATGCCATATATTTTTTGTCCAAAAAAAACCTTAGTTTTAAAGAAAACTAATTCGGTATAACATACATTATTACTATTCTATTATATAACAAACATTATTAATTTATGGTAAATTTCTATAGTCCGCAACTCTGCCTGTCATTTTGTATATCGCGAAACTGTCGATGCTATTTGTAGGACATAGAACATCAGAGGCCCAATTTTGAACCCGCCAACCCGAGAACCCGCAATCCAAAAATTGGCTACGTATGCAATGAGGGCTCTGTGCATGCTCTATAAAATCTCATCCCCATACTTTATAAAAGTACAAATTTTGTATCTGTAAAACTAAATATCTACTTTATACAAGTACATATTTTGTACGTATAATTTATTTATTTCTGATGAATTTCTATAGTCCGCAACTCCACTCCTCGATTTTTGTATTGCAGAGAACATCAGAGGCCCAGTTTCTATATCGCAACATTGTCGGTGCTATTTGTAGGCCAGAGAACATCAAAGGCCCAATTTCATCCCGTCAACCCGACAAACCGTTTATGTTGTCCAGGAACCTATAATTTCATAAATTTCAATTTCTTTTCTGTCCAGGAGCCCTTGTTTTAAAGATAAATACTTCGGTAATGATAAAGTTTTTGTGTCCAACAACCTTTCAAATGTTGATAATTTTTTATATTTTTCAGGAAAAACTAATTCGGGAATAATATGTTCTGCATGCAAACCACATGTATTTCAACTTTCTAGCCATGTGTCTGTACTAGGTCGCATTTACTCCCCTCCCAACCTGATAGGGACTACGCTGCCATGCAACACTTGTTCACAATTGTATCTATCCATTCGTCCTTTAGGTTTTCGCAATTGCTCATGATCAATTCTTCTATCAAAGACAAATGCTCAAAACGTGTGCACAATTTTTTCAACTTGACACGGGAATTCGAATATAATTCTTGTAGATAGGGAAGCTTACCAAAACTTTCAGAAAGCTTGAAATTATTTTCACACTTTTCCAAATTTCCAAAATTTCAAATTTATTATATCGAATTTATTAAAAAGAACATCCTATGGGAATTCGAATATAATTCTTGTAGAGAGGGAAGCTTACCAAAACCTTCAGAAAGCTTGAAATTGTTTTCACACATTTTCAAATTTCCAAAATATCAAATTTATTAAAAAGAATATTCTATTTGAACTAATTATAAAATATACAGTTTGTTGTGAAAACTTTCAATACTTGGTCTTCTTTTACCATATTAAAATTTCAATATTTAACCACTTCTCATTGCACTCAATGTCAATTTTAATTACTTAAAGATAACCACTTCTCAATGCACCCATTGTCAATCTTAATTAATAACCACTTAATATTCCAATATTTAACCACTTCTCATTGCACTCAATGTTAAGTTTAATTACTTAATGCCAAGTTTAATTAATTAAAGATAACCACTTCTCATTGCACTCAATGTCAAGTTTAATTAAGTTTAATTACTTAAAGATAACCACTTCTCAATGCACCCGTTGTCAATCTTAATTAATAACCACTTCTCAATGCACCCATTGTCAATCTTAATTAATTAAAGACAAAACCAAATGATGATAGTGATCAATGTATTGTTGTTATAACTTAGAATGGAAGATATTAATCTGAATAGCCATCAACAAATATATATTTTATGCTCCATTAATCTTAATGCACCCATTTTCCATCTTAATTAATTAAAGATGGAACCAAATGATGATAGTGATCAATGCACTATTGTTATAACTTAGAATGGAAGATATTAATATGGATAGCCATCAACAAAGATATCTTTTATGTTCCATTAATCTTTATAATTTCAAAGACAATTACTATTAATTATGTATGTTCCATTAATCTTTATAATTTCAAAGACAATTACTATTAATTATTATCAGGTAGAAAGACATTTTCTAGAGATTGTTAACAATCTTCCTATTTAAATTTATTCTTACACATAAATCGAGATTATATAAATTAACCTAAATCCATCTCAAGTTATTTTATAGTTACACATAAATCAAGATTATATAAATTAACCTAAATCCATCTCAATGTTATTGAGATTGAGATATCAAATCTATTTAGATGGAGATTTTGAAATATCAAATCTATTTAGATGCAGATTTTCAGATATCAAATCTATTTAGATTTGCAGATTTTGTTAAGTTTAATTACTTAATGTAAAGTTTAATTACTTAAAGATAACCACTTCTCATTGCGCTCAATGTCAAGTTTAATTACTTGATTTCAAGTTTAATTACTTAAAGATAACCACTTCTCATTGCACTCAATGTCAAGTTTAATTACTTAATGCCAAGTTTAATTACTTAAAGATAACCACTTCTCAATGCACCCGTTGTCAATCTTAATTAATAACCACTTTTCAATGCACCCATTGTCAATCTTAATTAATTAAATACAAAACCAAGTGCAATTTTAATTAATTAAAGAAAAAAACAAATGATGATAGTGATCAATGCACTATTGTTATAACTTAGAATGGAAGATATCAATGTGAATAGCCATTAACAACGATATCTTTTATGCTCCATTAATCTTTATAATTTCAAAGGCAAATACTATTAATTATTATCAGACAGAAAGACATTCAATGCACCCATTGTCCATCTTAATTAATTAAAGATGGAACCAAATGATGATAGTGATCAATGCACTATTGTTATAACTTAGAATGGAAGATATTAATCTGGATAGCCATCAACAAATATATCTTTTATGTTCCATTAATCTTTATAATTTCAAAGACAATTAATATTAATTATGTATGTTTCATTAATCTTTATAATTTCAAAGGTAATTATTATTACGTAGAAAGACATTTTCTAGAGATAGTTAACAATCTTCCTATTTAAATTTATAGTTACACATAAATCGAGATTATATAAATTAACCTAAATCCATATCAATGTTATTTTATAGTTACACATAAATCGAGATTATATAAATTAACCTAAATTCATATCAATGTTATTGAAATTGGAATATCAAATCTATTTAGATGCAGAGGTTTTTTAATATTTCAACTCAATGTATGAGGGTGGGGCAAATATGAGAGAAATATGTGGAGGTGGGGTAAATATGAGAGAAATGTGTTACACATTTCTCTCACATTTTCTCCACCCCCACCCTCACCCTCACATTTCTCTCATATTTTCCCCACCCCCACTAACACATTTCTCTCATATTTTCCCCACCCTCACACATAAATGAGGGTGGGGGTGGGCAAAATATGAGAGAAATGCGTAACAATTTTTTCTCATATTTGCCCCACCCCCACCCACATGTATGTATGAGGGTGGGGGTGGGGAAAATATGAGAGAAATGTGTATTGAGATTGAAATATCAAACATTGAGATTGAAATATCAAAATCACATTGAGATTGAAATATCAAAATCTATTTAGAAGCATATTTTGAGATATCAAATCTATTTAGATGCAAATCTATATCAAATCTATTGAGATATCAAAATCACATTTCTCTCATATTTTCCCCACCCTCATACATACATGAGGGTGGGGGTGGGCCAAATATGAGATAAATGCGTAACGGGTGGGGGTGGGGAAAATATGAGAGAAATGTGTATTGAGATTGAAATATCAAACATTGAGATTGAAATATCAAAATCACATTGAGATTGAAATATCGAAATCTATTTAAATGCAGATTTTGAGATATCAAATCTATTCAGATGCAATTTTTTTGGTGTTCATAAATTATCAAAAAGATTTTTGATACATAGAAATTTGATTTCAAATTACTGGGGAACATTGGGTAAGTTTATGAGGTTTTTTAATATCTCAACAATGAAAGTTGTTTAATATTTCAACCATGAAAGTTTTTTAATATTTCAACCATGAAAATTTCC
The DNA here is from genome assembly GCA_000966675.3 of Picea glauca. Classification (NCBI taxonomy): domain Eukaryota; kingdom Viridiplantae; phylum Streptophyta; class Pinopsida; order Pinales; family Pinaceae; genus Picea; species Picea glauca. Next base: position 149,284 of record JZKD02S2204713.1, on the reverse strand, counting down.
TGGTAAATCTTTATAACTCCATACATTAACAACAACTATATATATTTAACAAATATATATATTTAAAGTGATTTCACAAGATAAAGATTTCGGTATCTGTAATAGGGAAAAAAATTGTGATGACAATTATTTTGGATGCAAGTTTGGATGACAATTTTAGATGCAAATGTTTTTGGTGTTTATAAATATAAACTCGAGCACCATTCTTTCAACTTAACACGGGAATTCAAATATAAACCCATGCAAAATTCTTTCAACTTAACACGATAATTCAAATATAATTCTAGCAGAGAGGGAAGCTTAGCAAAACCTTCAGAAAACTTGAATTATTTTCACACGTTTTCAAAATCAAATTATCTACCTAAAAGCTTGAAATTGTCTTCACACTTTTCCAAATTCAAATTATCTTAGATTAATCAATTCCATGAGTTCGATGAGAATCCTTTCTAAAGAAGTACAACAAATCAAGTCAAGAATTTCCATAAATTTGAGTTTCCGAAGATTTTTGGGAAAATATTTTACTACAAAACAACCATTCATGGACATATTGCGATGTCGGAGGACTGAACCAGGTAAGTGAAAACAAATTGACCTGTCAAAACCTAGATGCTAGGGTTCTTTCTCTAGTCAAGCATTGCATGCTCAGTGGAGCGAGTGTTCTTGCCCTAGCCAAGCATTGCATGCTGAGTGGAGTCGAGTGTTCTTGAGTAGCTACATAGTTGTCTACCCTGATTCCTCTCGTTGAATGGTATACTCATATTTTACATAGTTGTCTACCCACACAAATTTGGCCCTACCACCGCCATTGGTAACCTAACTGAGGGCCCATGCAATATGGAATAATCCCAACATGAACCGTTGGCAAAAGTTGGCTAGTCCCAAAAAACTCTGAAGCTTGATAAGTGTGGTCGGGAATGGCCAGTCACAGATGACTTGGATCTTAGCTGGATCAATTGGATGCTTGAATTGGTAGTGTGTCGATACCCCTATAGGTGAGGAGAAGATGTCTCTGTATTCTTCCACAATCCCATCCATTGTTTTTTGTTGCTGCAAAGAGAGGTGTTGTGTAGAGGCCACGAGTGTGGTGACAACTTTCTTCTTACTGTGAGCATGGATCACAAAGAAGATGAAATTCTCGATCTGTGAAATGACCTTACTACATTTCTTAGCATATATTAAAGAAATAGTAGTAGGAGGCGCTACCTCGAGGATCTTGTACAATTGTCTACCCAAAGTAATAATAATACTGCGGGGTCTAGACTCATACACAACATGACGCTTCCACAAATATGGTTGTCCTACAAGAACATCACAAACTTCAAGGGGAGAAATATCACACAGTACCTCATCTTTGAAAGGCTTGATGCCATAGGGCAGATGACACTGTTGGATGACACATAGATCTCTTCCTTGGCGAAGCCAACCGATGGTGTAGGGTTGCGGGTGCGACGTCATTGACAGGTCCAATTGCTTGACGACCTCTGCTGAAATCAGGTTCTTTTGACTACCGTTGTCGACAATGAAATGAATCGGAGCCCCCTTGACCCACATCTACGAGTGAAAGAGGCATTCCCCTTCCTCTAGTTCTTCTGGTTTGCTTGGCCGAGCTTTGGTGGTAGTGACAATGGCACTAGGTTTAGCATCGATAATTCGCTTCCCTCCTTTGAGATTTGACTCAGAATCAGAATCAACCTCTGACTCAAAAGCCTTCATCTCAGCCATGAGGGACTTCTTAGAACGTCATTCTTCGGTGTTGTGCCAAGGAATTTTATGGTACTCACACCATTTTCCCATGTCCTTCTTCATCTTCTCATTACCCTTCTTGTGTTGCAGCCTAGACTGGTTTTCCTGAGGGTGACCATCTCGACCTGGTCCCTTGCTGTGTGGGTTGGGGCTCTGTTTTCCCTACTTCGACTATGAGGGGTTTGCAGATCCAAAATCTCGTCGTTTCTGATTAAATTTCTATTCGATCTTGACAACATATCTATAAGCCATGCCGAATGAGGTGATGTGTAGAAACTCCATTTCTATTTGAATGTATCTATGCAAACAACCATGGAATTTGAGAACCAAATGACACTCAGATTCTTTGATACCCAATTTGGTGCTTAGGGTATGGAAAATATTGTTGAATTATGGTACTGTCTAGTCCCTTTATTGACGTAGGGTGGTCCATCTGGTGTATTGGTCCTCGTAGCTTCCAAAATGGTAGTAGTGTTCTTTAATGTCATCCTGGAAGGAATCCCATCTGGGGCCACCACAAACATTGCAGATTCCTCTACGACCCTTTGTTCAGAGTAAGTATCCCTCCAGTATTTAACATGGGGAATGATCTTGAGGAGTGAAAAAGTGATCTTTTCCCTATCAGAAAAATTGTGGACCGAAAAATATCCTTCGAGTAGATTCAACTATTTATCTACATCATCTGCATCTATCAGTCTTTCAAATAATGGAATATCAAAATTTAGATGTACCTTGAAGGGGGTTGCATGACCGCTTGATGAAGATGCTTCTCCCGTGGGAAACTGTCTAAGGATCTGCGCAAAGTTTTCCATCATTTCGTTCCTTTGTCGCTCGAGGGATTCCTTGAGAAACAATTTAATAGGATCTCCTACTCCATCATATTTATTTTCGTCTCCCATGGGTTGTTGTCGGGCTTGGTACAACCGATTTGGCAATGGTGTGATTGGTTCAAGTCCCAACTTCTTGTACTTAGACCTTGTCGAGGACATGCACGAAGAAAAATAAATGAAGAGAAAACCGCTCTGATACCACTAATCTGTATTTAGGAGCAGGATGAACTAATTAACAAACTGAATACAATAAACACACATATAGTAAGAATAACACAAATATCCTGTGAACAATATCTTCTATTAAATAATGAAATAGGTTGAAACTGTAAAACTACAGAACTGAAACTTGATCAAATGGTGGTAGCTATCTTTGAGAAGAGATGTGGCTACTATGCGCATCCGTCTGAGTAGAATGGATTACAATGAGGCTCCAGAGGCCCTTTTCATATTACTCATGAATTCCAAAACCCTAGACATCCAAAAATCTAACCCTAGAAGGTCAAATGACAAAAGTCACGTGGGCCCTATGGGTATGTTGGTGTAATTTGGTACCTCAACTTCCTAAGGTCGTAACTTTTTCATACGACCTCTGTTTTTGGTGTGTGATAGCCCATTGGAAATGTCTTTCAGAGAGGTACACAATACCCCATCAAACTCTAACTCCGTCTAGCGTTTAACTGTGGCAAGCCAAAAAAACAACATTTAGGGCCCCAAAATGACCACAGAAGTACAACAAGATGTGCTGACATGAAAGCATACAAAATAAGCCAGTTGGATTAGGTGAGATTTCACTTGTATCCACCTGGATTATGGGTGGGGATTCAAACAGTCCCATAAGTGTAGAACCCACAATTAAAATAAGTACAGAAGAATGTGTCGAACAAAAACGGACACGAGGAGCCAGTTGGAATAAGTGGGTGGCCACCAATATCCACCTGAATCAATCCTCCTTCCTTAGGAAGCAATGGTATCCATTTCATTGAGCTCCCCCATCAGGTGAAGAAACTTTTGCTGGATTTAGCCCCGAGTGAGACACTTGCCTTGGTGTAAGAGTTGCCCTGCCTTGACAACCTGATAAAGATGGATCCACTACTGGTGAGTTCCCTTGACCTGTGTGTCCACTATCTGATCAGTGGATGATTTTTCCATGTAGTCAAGGTTGAGCTCTGTGGGTGTCAGTTGTTCTGCAATCTCAGAGGTGTCCAATAATGGTGGAAAATATGGCCGAAGGAGGTCCACATTGAAGACTGGATGTAGACCAACGAATGGTGGAGTGTTGAGGTCAAAATCATTTCTATCCATAGCCTTGGTGATAGTGTAAGGCCCATAACGAAGTGGGTGAATCTTCTGATGGGGCCTGGTGAGATGCTCCTTCTGCAGATGCAACCAGACTTTGTTGCCAACCTAAAATTAGTGTGGTACCTTGTGTTGATCATGGCACTACTTGTGCTTATCATTGGATTTCTACAAAATATCCTAGACGTGTTGGCAGATGTGTTGAATCTGCTCAATTAATCTGGTGGCTTTGTCGATCATAGACTGATCCGGGGAAGCGTCTGTCTGTGCGGTGGCAAGAGGAAGTGAAAAATAAATGGGTTCCAAGGGTTGGTATCAGAGACACACTTGAAATGGGATATGGTCGGTGGAACTATGGAGAGCCCTATTATAACTGTGTTGGACATAAGGGAGTATCTCATCCCATGTGCGTGGAAGCTTAGAAGTGTATATGCGCAGGGTCGGCATAATCATCAGATTGACGACCGCTGTGTGGCCATCGGTGTGGACGTGGAAAGCAGTGGATTTTGTGATCTTGGTGTCCACGAAAGACCAAAGACTTGACCAAAAGGTGTTGAGGAAGCTGATGTCTTGATCAGAGATGATGGTCTGTGGTATCCCAAAG
>JZKD02S2204713.1:127841-141499 GCA_000966675.3 Picea glauca | reverse complement strand
AAAAGAGATCATGCAAACAGGAAACTCTGGTTGAATCAGAGAAAATATGTTGAGACGATATTGCAGAGGTTTAATATGCATGGAAGTAAACTGGTCAAGGTTCCTATTCCTATAGGTTTAAATTTATCTACAAATCAGTGTCCCAAGACACAGGAAGAAGAAGAGGACATGTCCCATGTTTCGTATGCCAGTGTAGTTGGCAGTTTGATGTATGCAATGGTCTGTACTAGACCAAACATTGCACATGCACTGGGACTTTTGAGCAAGTATATGTCAAAACTAGGGAAGGAGCATTGGACAACAGTAAAGAGGGTCTTCGGGTACCTTCATGGCACTACCAGTTATGGATTGTGCTACTAAGGAAGACCAGGATTAGACAGAGTGGTGGACATACATGGCTTTGTTGATGCAAACTAGGCTGGAAATCTGGATCGCAGAAGATCTACAAGTGGGTATGTATTTAACCTATTTGGAAGAGAAATCAGTTGGATGAGCAAAAGACAGGCTGTAGTGGCACTCTCAACTACGGAAGTTGAATACATGGCAACCACTCATGCAAGCAAGGAAGTAGTATGGTTACAAAGATTATGTTTAGGTATTGGGTTGGTACAACAAGAAGTGAGATTAGATTGTGACAGTTAGAGTGCAATATTGCTGGAAAAAAACCCAAATTATCAGTCAAAGACAAAGCATATTGATGTTCAGTATCACTTTGTGAGAGACATGGTTGAGGAAAAGAAGGTGTTGCTCAAAAATGTTGACACTTTGAAGAATGTTGCAGATTCATTGACAAAGTCTATGAGCACAGAAAAGTTCTCCTGGTGTAGAGTAACAATGGGCATTGTTGCCCTGGATTGTTGACTATATAATCCCATGTACCCCTAGATGCAAAGAAAACAATGAGTGGGAGAATGTTGGGTATGTGTTATATTCTTTGCATGTGTGTGTGTGGGTGTGTCATATTCAACAACTGTGTGTGGGAAGATTTTTCTATTTTTAGTGGTTTACTAAATTAATCTCAAATTAAGGGATTAGGGTTTTGGTATCTACGAAATACCTAAAAACATTGTATATATTGTATGTTGAATGGTGAAATTCTAGATATGAATATAAGAAAGGTTTTACCGATTGAGGGTTTTCAGTATAAAATCTCTGTGTACTCTGTGTATGAGCCATTGATTAAATTATGTTTTTCTTAAGAGTCTATATGCATTGCTTTACTTCACAGGTTTAAAACTTACAATCATTTCCTTGCTTGGTGGACGACAAGCGAGACATGTAATCCATTGAGTTAGATTCCCAAGGCTTCTCTGGAATAGGAAGAGGGGTGTATAAGCCTTGCTTCTTGATTGCTGGCTTGGAAATGGCACAAGAAGTGCAAGATTTGATATACTTGCTAATGTCCTGTTGAAGTTTTGGCCAATAAAAATGTTTCTGAAGAACGACCACAATTTTCTCTATGCCAAAATATCCTACCACCCAACTGTATTGGGCTTCCAAAGTCATCTTTGCATACTCGCTTGTCGGAACACATAGATGTCCCAAGTGGCATAAGAGACTGTCCTGAATGTGAAAATCAGTGACATTTTCTTCTGTACCCAAGAGATGGTAAGTGGTGGAGAATTCTGGATCTTGCTGATAAAGTTGGGGCCACTCAGATGCTTCATGTCCACATGAATGGAGCACAGTGGTGAGTGTAGCCACAAGAGGCTGACCGAGGCAGTCAAAAACATGATTGGAGATACCTGTATTATACTTGATGTTGATATGGAACTGTTGCAGGTAGGTGGACCACTTTTGATGGCAGTCGTTTTGCAATTTCCCCTATGTCTATATGAACTACAGAGGCTTGTGATCAGTGTGTATGATCCATTGACGACAGACTTGTACAATGGAATACATTTTCTTGTCATAGGTGGGGTATTTACAAACTGTATCTGAGAGTGTCTCACTATGGTATGCTACTGGATGCCTGTGCCGAGTGAGAACAACGCCCACAACATAGTCAGATGCATCAATCTCATTCTCGAATGGTTGCTATAGATCAGGTAAGAAGAGTCCTGGAGCTGAGCACAAGCGATGATTCAGATCATTGAATTCTCATTGTTTCTCCTTCCCCCACATGAAATTGTCCCTACCACCGCCCTTGGTAACCTGGCTGAGGGCCCATGCAATATGGGAGAATCCTAACACAAACCGTCAGTAGAAGTTGGCTAGTCCCAAAAAACTTCAAAGCTTGGTCAGTGTGTTGGGGCTGGACAGTCACGGATGACTTAGATCTTAGCTGATCAACATGTACCCCATTCTCATCAATAATGTAGCCCAATTATTGTACCCTGTTCATGCCAAAAGAACATTTTTCCAAGTTGACATAAAGCTTGTGCTACTGCAGAGTTCTCAAAAACTGTTGAATATGCCGCATGTGCTCCTCCCACGTTCTGTTGAAGATGAGGATGTCATCCAAATATACTACCACAAAGGAGTTGGTGAAGGGTCTCAATACATCATCCATCAATATCATGAAATTGGTTGGTGCATTTGTTAAGCCAAAGGGCATGACCAACCATTCGTAGAGACCTTGTTTAGACTTGAAGGTTGTCTTCCATACATCAGTTGGTTCGATGGGAACCTGGTGGTAGCCAGACTTTAGGTCAATCTTGTTAAAGAAATTGGCCCCCTTAAGTTGGTCAAGAAGATCATCAATCCTAGGAATGGGGTAGCGGTTCCTGACTGTGATTTTGTTTAAGGATATGTAATTAGTGCAGAGTCACCAAGTTTCGTCCTTCTTCTGCACTAGTACAATCAGGCTTCCGCAAGGGGAGGAGTTTATTCTGGTGTGCTCCTTTTAAAGAAGCTCTTGGATATGACGCCTGATTTGGTCATTCTCCATCAGCGAGCGCTAATATATTGGTCCATTAAGTAGAGGTGCGTCGAGGGTCAAATCAATTGGATTCTTGACTTGGCAGTGTGTTGGTACCCCTATAGGTGAGGAGAATATGTCTATGTATTCTTCCATGATCCCATCCACTTGTTGCTGCTACAAAGAGAGGCATTGTGTTGAGGCCACGAATTTGTTGGAAACCTTTTGCTTACTGTGAGCACAAATGACAAAGATGACGAACTTCTCAGTCTGTGAAATGACCTTACTGCATTGCTTAGCATAGATTAAAGAAATAGTAGTAGGTGGCGCTACCTCAGGGATCCTATACAATTGTCTACTAAAATTAATGAGAACAGTGCAGGTTCTAGACTCATACACAACATGACCCTTCCACAAATATGGTTGTCCTAAAAGAACATCACAAACTTCAAGGGGAGAAATATCACATAGTACCTCATATTTGAAAGGCTTGATGTTGTAGGTAGACGACACTGTTGGCTAACAACAAAGATCTCTTCCTTGGCGAAGCCAGCCGATGGTGTAGGGTTGCAGGTGTGGCTTCATTGGAAGGTCCAGTTTCTTGATGACCTCTACTAAAATTAAGTTCTTTTGACTACCGCTATCGACAATAAAATGAATCATATCCCCCTTGACCCACATCTGCGAGTGAAAGAGGCTTTCCCCTTCCTATGGTTCTTTTGGTTCACTTGGCCATACTTTGGCTATAGCGATAGTGGCAGTGGGTTCATCATCAATAATATGCTTCCCTCCTTCAGGATTTGACTCATAATCATAATCGACCTATGACTCGGAAGCCTTCATCTCGACCACGAGGGACTGCTTGGAGCGAAATTCTTTGATGTTGTGCCAAGGACTTTTATGGAACTCACACCATTGTCCTTATTCATCTTCTCATTACCCTTCTTGTGCTTCAGCTTGGATTGGTTGTCCTAAGGGCGTCCATCTCGACCCGGTCCCCTGCTGTGTGGGTTGGGGATGCCTTTTCCCTTATTCATTTGTGAGGGGTTTGCAGATCCAAACTCTCGTCGTTTCTACTTAAATTTCTATTTGATCTTGACAATGTATCTATAATCCGTGCCTAATGAGGTGATGTCCAGGAAATCCATTTATTTTTGAATGTATCTATGCAAACAACCATGGTATTTGAGCACCATATGACGCTCAGAGTCTTTGATACCCAATTTTGTGCGTAGGGTATGGAAAATATTGGTGAAGTCTAGTACTGTCTGGTCCCTTTCTTGACGTAGGGTGGTCCATCTGGTGTATTGTTCCTTGTAGCTTCCAACATGGTAGTATTGTTCTTTAATGGCGTCCCGGAAGGAATCCCATGTAGGGGCCACCACAAACATTGTATATTCCTCCATGGCCCTTTGCTTAGAGTAAGTATCACACCAATATTTAACATAGGGAATGACCTTAAGGAGTGAAAAAGCAATATTTTCCCTATCGGAAAAATTGTGGACCAAACAATATCCTTCGAGTAGATTCAATGATTTATCTACAACATCTGCATCTGTCAATCCTTGAAATAATGGAATATCAAAACTAACCTATACCTTTAATGGGGTTGCATGGCCGCTTGATGAAGATGCTTCTCCCATGGGTAACCGTCGAAGGATCTGCATGAAGTTGTCCATCATTTCATTCCCTTTTCGCGTGAGGGATTCCTTGAACAACATTTTAATAGGATCTCCTGCTCCATCATATTTATTTTCGTCTCCCATGGGTTGTTGTCGGTATTGGCGTGATCGATATGGTAATGGCTCGATTGGTTTGAGTCCCAACTTCTTGTACGCAGACTTTGTCGGGGACATGCATGAAGAAAAATAAATGAAGATCAGACTGCTCTGATACCACTGATCTGGATTTAGGAGCAGAATGAACTGATTAATAGACTGAATACAATAAACATAGAGATAGGAAGAATAACACAAATATCCAGTAACAATATCTTCTATTAAATAATGAAATAGGTTGAAACTGTAAAACTAAAGAACTGAAACTTGCTTGAATGGTGGTTGCTATCTCTGAGAAGAGATGTGGTTGCTACGTGCATCTATCTAAGAAGAATGGATTAAAATGAGGCTCCAGAGGCCCTTTTCATATTACTCATGAATTCCAAAAACCTAACCCTAGAAGGTGAAATGCCAAAAGTCACATGGGCCCTATGGGTAAGTTGGTGTAATTTGGTACCTCGACTTCCTAGGGTCATAACGTTTGCATACGACCTATGTTTTAGGCATGTGATAGCCTGTTGGAAAGGTATTTTAGAGAAATACACATTCCTCCATCAAAATCTTACTTCCTTAACAGTTTGACTATGGCGATCCAGAAAAAACAACTTTTAGGGCCCCAAAACGGCCCCAGAAGTACAACAAGATGTGATGACATTAAAAAATACAAAATAATCCAGTTGGATTAGGCGAGAGGCCACCTGTATCCACCTGGAGGATGTGTGGGGCTTCATACATCCCCATAAGTGTAGAACCCACAATTAAAAAGCAGAACAAAAGAACGTGTTGAACAAAAATGGACACGAGGAGCTAGTTGGAATAGGTGGGTGGCCACCAATATCCACCTGGATCAAGAGCTTATGATGACATTGACATGAGGCCTGTGATTTTATATAGGGTCATAATTCGATCACGACATGTCAGGAAAAATTTCATACACAATCCCAAACTGAGCATATATGAGGTCCAGTTGTTGGGCTTTGAAAATAACTTCTTCCTCAGATGTTACTCTGAATGTAGAAACATCCTTCGAAATATAAGGCAATAAGGACTTAAGGAACCACTCCAACATCAACTATGGAGGAATTTAGGCTTTAATAAACCTCTTCCATCTACACCACTCTTGTATATGGTCCAAGATATGTGTGGCCTTATCTTTGTGAAAAGCCGAAAAAAGTTCTATGTTGGAATCATAACGAATCGACAACTGGAAGTGGTTGAGAAAGGCCAAAATCATCTGATTAAAGTTTCTGTATGTTCCCCCTGGTAGCTCAATGTACTATTTTGTAGCAACCCCCATGAGGGTGCATTGAAATAGTCTCAAACGAATAGAATCGTCATTAAGGGAATTAGATGAGCACCAAATATGAAAATTAGTAACATGATCACATGGATCCTCGCTAGTGTTTCCTTCGAATTTTGGAATTTATGAAAGAATCTTAGTGGGGATGGGGGGCCATGATGGGTCATGACGCACTGGGTCATTCATTAATCTCGACAGATCTGCAGATTAAGTGTGGCCAGAAAAGGGAGCCAGGGTTGTGGCGTCGGAGCCCATGCTCTCAGGAAAGATTGGTGTTGAGGGATTGCATGCCATCCAGGGTTATGATATATACCATGGCCGTCTCTAGTAGGGTAATATCCTCCTCCAAACTGATTCATAAGAGGTTTTATGGTAACCATACTTGCAGAAGCGGTATAATGAGGGTTATAAACACTGCCCCCAACTGGAGGAGCTCTAGGCTAGGGTTTTCCCATAGTGTGAAACTGACTTCCTCTGGGTGGAACTCCAAAGGACAGAGAGGGATTTGTCATAACAAATGCATTTTTCAGAATCAACATGGAGGGAGGAGGGGGAAAGGATGAAATATGGGAATTAACATGTCTGCCCAGTTGAGTACTCAATCTAGGAGCATTGAGACTAGGATTAGACCCGAAAGAAAAAGGAGGTTGGCCTCCAACCGTAGGATTCATTTGGGGAATATGACCTCCACCAAATGAGAGAGAATCTTGCAGAGGAGCCATGCACCCAGTATAAAACTAGTATTTGCATTAGTCATTGGATTAGAGGATGAAAGTTGCGACATCATATTGGGCATACCAAAAGAAAAAGGGTTAGAGACCGAAAGTATGGACTGAGAATTGTATCCCAGGGTACCAAAAAGAGACCCAAAAGGGTTCATTTCTATGGGTCTAGTAGAAACCACGGGCTGGGTAGAAGTAGGGACGGGAACCTCTGGCACTCCAACCGTCGCGGCTGAAGGAGTCGAAGGAATCCAACTAATCAAAAAAGGTATAGGATTCGATTGACTCCCTTTGTCGTTTGGGTTTGAATCAGTACTCATAACTAGATAATCACAAGTATGGGAGGCAGAGATATATGTACCATGTTTATTAACTTTACACCTTTTAGAAGGAAACTTCTATAAAGACTCAAAATGCGATGGTAACTTCAACAAATGACGAGACCCATGAGGAGGCTGATCTTGCTCCACGATGGCTCAAGACTTGCGATGTGAAACCAAATCCTAGGGCCAACTAACAATCAGAGAGCACACCAAACATTAGAGGAAATTTCAACTCAAAATAGTCCTCCTAAGAAAAAATCAATAAATTGATAAAATAATGCCATGTACACATTTTTTTAATATATTAATTCTATATTGTACTTTTATCAAAGTTGTCGTGCCCTGAATATATATTTTATATTAAATCAATATTTATGAGGATGAATTAAATGGAATTAAATCATTTGATGTGTTGTTGGATGTTTTAGTACACGACTGAATATATATTTTATATTAAATCAATATTTATGAGGACGAATTAAATGGAATTAAATAAACGATGTGTTGATGGATGTGTTAGTATAGGTTGTAGGTGCATCTGTAGATGCATATAATAATCGAGAGATGCAGGAGAAGTTACAACGAACGACGAGGGCTCCTCTCAACCCTACTTCATCCGCCACTGTTCACAAAAATTCGCACGAATGTGCCATGGATTGGAAACCTTTCTCTTATCGGACATAATTGGAAAAAATTGGCGTGAATGGAATTGCATTGGAAACCCTTCTCTCATGTTTTCATTTTTTCCTTGAAGATATCATGCATTTATTTTTTGAATTCAGCCGAACGTGGCATTTATTTTTCGAATGCAACCGAATGTGTATTGATGGCCTTGGTTCTCTTAAAAACTTCATGGGTTCCAATGGATATCTCCAAAACTCAATCCAAATTTCATGGTTTCGACTGGATCTCTCTAAATTTCCGTCCAATTCTAGTTCCTCGGCCATTGATGACAAAAATTGGAGTGAATGTGATTGAAATGGAAACCCTCAAATTTCCGATTTTGGAGGTAAATGATCAATTTTTTGAGGGTTTAAATTATTTTTTACTTTTATTTAACCTTTTGTTTGAACCCCATTTCATTCCATGGTGGTCATTTTATTCAGTGTTCAACTGGAAGAGAGCAGGTTTTGGCCGGTTTCAACTCAGAAAGTGAGAATTTTTTGGATGGTTTCAACTCAGAGGGTTGTTATGTAAACAATTATTTGGTCCAATTGATACCTTTCTCAAACACATGGCATTTTTCTTCTGATAGGTATGTTTTTTATTGTTCTTTCACTGTTTATTTTTTTTCTTTGGAAAATTATATCCAACTTGCAAATTACAATTCATTTTTAAGTGATGGTGGGGGAAACTACTTGGGATTTGAGGATGTTTTGTATAACCAATAAGCAAGACAAGAAGCCATGGTGGTATGGTGTATTTTGTGTAAGACTGTGTGTGTTTTCATGTACAGAGTTAGATTAGCCAAAAGTATCCTTAAGAAGAACACATTACTGGACACCTCAGTTCTGTCAGAAAAAATGTTCATTTGACATTCCTCTTCCATGTGTAAATATTTTTGACAGTTACGACATCATCAACATAAAATAAGAGAACATAATTTGTCCTTTATACAATTATGTGTTTTTGTAAACAATGGTACATGAAAGAGATGTGAAGGATGCATTCACATGGCATGATCATTTAAATGATTTATGTGGCAAGCTTAGGGGAATTGAGTTGGAAAGCAAGCTGAGTTCTCCCTGGCAGAGTGCTACGAGTTAGAAAATGTTAAAGTACCATGAAAACTACTATAAAATAAAGGCTAATGTAGATGAAGTATGGGATGAAGTGTTGAACCAAGCTCAAATAGCAAGTGCTCATTTGGAAGTATCCAACATTTCACACTAATGTCCTTAAAGTTGTTGAGATTATAGAACTGAGGTGTCCTTTGATGCCAAAAGTATCCTTAAGAAGAAAACATTATTGTTTTTACAAGAGCATTTGAAAGCATCTGATGTATAAATAAGAAGGTTTACTGATATCATTGATTAGATGTGCAAATTGAGTATGCTATCTTCCTAGAATGAGAACACCCAGTTGATTCCCTAAGCCAATCATCTTGATCAAATGGAGTAAGAAAAGAATTTTGTGGATGATATTAATTCCTTCATTTAGCCACCTACAATTTTGGAACTTCTAGAATTATTAGATCCCTTTGCTGCTATTTTGGAGAAGCCAACTACTCTAAAAGATACTCTGCACAATATTTCCTATAGGTCTATGAAAGAGTTAGATTAGCATGGAAAAATGCTAAACCACATTTAAACGGTCATTTCTATTCTTTTTTTGATAGCTTCCATGAAATTTAATCAACTGTGTTGCAACCTGATTTATATTTGGTGCTTCTAATGGCCAATTTAAATTTTAAAGGCTTGCTTTGAATTTTGCATGCATGGTGGACTACCATTGGTATTGTCAAGAGGAAAAATGACTTCTTGTGAGGGGAGGCAAATGGGATCAATTTCTAGTCGATGGTTGGAAGAAATATCATTCGAATAGGAAGAGAATGTCCCAATGATCAATGACCTCTCAAGTGGAGGCAAATGGGTCTATTAGTGTTTTACAAACACAAATGGTAATCCTTGTAAGCTCAAAAGAATAGAATAACCCTGACCTAGTGAGTAAATATTTTATAGGCCTATAAAAAATTACAAATAGAACACCAAAGGTAGTTACTGGCTCGAAGATCCCTTGTCAAGAAAATCCAAGGTAAAGCTTCCATGGTAATCTTGGGTAACCCCTATATAGCCTTTACAACTCTAATTGATGTTTGTTGCTAGATACATTTCATTCAAATTTTAATGGACATTGTTTTGAGGAGAGAAGCTTTGAGACAAGCGTCATATATGTTTTCTTGTTTGGTGTAATTTTTACTTCATCTCTATTTTTTAGACACCATGAGGAGAATGAAGGAAATCCAATAAGTTTTTTGAGTCAGAAAAAATGTTGATTTGACATTCCTCTTCCATGAGTAAATATTTTTGGCAGTTCCAGCATCGTTGACATCAAACAAGAGAACATTAGTTGTCCTTTATACAATTCTTGGTTTTTGGAAACAATTGTATAGGAAGGAGATGTGAAGGATGCATTCACAGGGAATGATCATTTAAATGATTTATGTGGTAAGCTTAGGGGAATTGAATTGGAAAGCAAGTTAACTTCTCCTTGCTAGAGTTCTACGAGTTAGAAAATGTTGAAGTACCATGAAAACTACTATAAAATAAAGCCTAATGTAGATGTAGTATGGGGTGAATTGTTGAACCAAGCTCAAACAACAAGTGCTTGTTTGTAAGTATTGCCAACCATTACCACTAATATCCTTAAAGTTGTTTGGTTTATAGACAGAACTGAGGTGTCCATTGATGCCAAAAGTATCGTCATTTGAAATGCATGACTAAGTTCACCCTTCATTGCAAGAATGTAACCTGATGAAGAACCTGTAATCATGAGGTATTCTATGATGAAAATAGAAGCAAACTAAAACTACTTTGATTCATAGCAACCCAACTACAAGGAAACATCTATTGTAATGGATTCAGAGATAGATGAAAAGAAGGGAGTTGGCTAAAGAAAAATCTCATAGCCAATCAATGTTAAGGGTCACAAATCTTTAGAGAAAAGTAAGAAGATAAGAGAACATGCCAATAGAGGTGTTAATGTAGATACTGGGAGGCTCATTCCATTTTCACGAGAATGACCACTTAACTATCATGAATGAAGTTTTGTATTCGACATGTAGTCCACCCTTTTGTTTGTTGAAAGAGTACTAGAAAATGGAACTTTGACAATGTTAACAAATTAAGGAAACACATACCTTTAAAATATTTTCCCAAAAGAAAATTTATATCTCTCTTTTAAGTGTCTTGACTCTCAAGGGCAAGGGAAAATCCCAAAAGGCTGTTTTGCATCCATGTCTTGAGTGAAGTAGTTCTATTAAGACCTTTCATATCAGGTATCTTCGAAAGGCAAAGCCAAGAATAACATAACCAACTACAATGTCGATGCATGAAATCTAACAAAAGGTACAAGTCCACTGAAATTTAACAACGTTGATGCTAATTGCTAGCCCTAGATGCAGGTCCATCGAATTCTGTCTGAATCACCTTGGATAAACATATCCTCAAGTAAAATATATATTAGAGATGCGAAAGATGGAATAATAATCATATCCCATTAACTTTGAAGGGGAATAAACAAGAATTTATTGAACACTAAAATTGTTTTACAAACTAATTGATGCTTTACTTATATAACAACACTTCATCCAATATTTAGAATGAATCATTTCACTTAAATAGGGTTGATGAATGTGGAAATCAACTAGCAATGTATCCTAGCTGGCAGTCAAGCTAGACAAATGCATTACTTGCAAGATACATGTATCAAACTAATAAGAGAGAAATATTACCAAATAAATACACAAAGGATCAATCAAACTTGTTTAAATTCAGGAAAAAAAAAAACCTTGTTACCATAGAAAATTTGTTGGAAATATGAGACATCAATCAAAGTTAATAACCTATTAATTAACCATGAAGCACTTTGAAAAGTGTACAGTGAGTGATATACTGTTTTTACAAAATTTCTACAATGATTCTTCTAGTAATGAGAATAGAGAAGCAATTGGAAAAATTGCTAGTATATAGACAAATTGTGGTAAAGAGGTTGCTATCACAATACATGATTTAGGATCACAATTATATGGTGCTCTGTTTATAGAAGAGTTTCATTATCTAAAAGAAAACAAAAAAAATGGAGGGTGTAAGCAGTTCTTTTATGGCTTTAAGAATAGGGTCTTTACCATCCTTGTGTTGGACACACCTACCACACTTAGAGGGGGGGGTGAATGAGTGTGGGGATATTTTTCCCAAAACATCCCTCTTACACAAAAACTCCTTAGTTAACATTCAACATTTTCTCATTACTCATTGTTGTCATTTATAATCAGTTAGATGAGAATACATATTAGGAACATATATCAACAACATATCATCAACAAATCATCTCCACAAGGAACACAAAGACCACAAGATGTATGTACAATTTTTCTTTTTATTATGGACTTCAATCCAGGGGTTTTTCAACAACAACTGAATAGAGTATAACTCTACAAGAGCATCAGCTCTATATGCAAGACTCAGCTTACATTCTCAGCACCAACTAAGATGAGGCAACAATCCTCAATAGATATCAATATGTCAACATAAACAAGTGCATCAACCATGCACCAACCTGTGCCAAACAAGTGCATCCAACCATGTACCAAGTATATACCAATCATGTGTCAAATACTCATCAACAATGACTCATCAATGTGTACCAACATCATCAACTATACACCTCATGTATGTGCCAACTCATCAACTGCTTATCTCAACCATGACTAGTTTTGGATTAGTCAACAACCCCAACTTGAAATAATCATAACTTTGTACTTGTAATGAATAAAGATCTGAAACTGATACACAATGTTCTTCAGTGTGTTTTTATGCAATTCCTTTAGGTGGCACTACTTGGAACTGTTAGAAAAACAGGACTGTGGAGCAATAAAATAAAACAAATGCAGAAACAAAACACATAAGACACACAATACAAGAGAGACACAAATTTACGTGGTTCACCCAGTGTGGGCTACGTCCACCAGAGAAATTGCCAAGTCCTTCCTTTAATATTATCCAGCAAATGAAGGGATACAACCTACAGCAAAACCCGCTGTAACTTCCTCTTCTTTCTCTCATAGTCTCCTCTCTCAGAATACAATATTCACCACCATACATAGCCGCAATACATTTCCCTCATAAAAGAGGGTTTTCTTCTAGGGAAAAAAACCCTAACATAATCTCTACCGTTAGATCTGCGACCTTATAACGAACGGTCTAGATTTACAATGAAATTACAATATACTTTTACAAGGCAATTTTTTCTTCGGGGGCTTCACCATTTAACCCCCGCTTGCCCCTAGACCCCCCAGCCGGGGGGATAGCCCCCCTGGACCCCTCAAAGGGGGTACCCACCCTATGCACTCCCCCACGTGGAAGAGTGTACATACTTCTGGGGTGTAAATACTTCATGGGGTATAAACACAGCTGAAAGCAAGGACCTCTGAATCAGGAAGATAATCAAGCTCCACAACCAACAATCTCCCACTTGGAGACTGATCTCAACAACTCCACTGCTGCTGTATATGCTAGACTTTGAACCTTCTTGGACCTGGAAAATTTCTCATTTTCATCTTCATTCTTGAAGACCAACTGAAACTGAGCAGGAACTCAGCTTCTCCCTGGTTACTACCTTTGTTAACATGTCTGCAGGATTCTGGTTAGTGTGTATCTTTTCCAACTTCAAATGTCCATCTTCCAAAGTGGATCATATGAAGTGATACCTCAACTGTATATGCTTAGTCTTCGAATGGAAGCCTGAGTTCTTTGCAAGGTGAATGGCACTCTGACTGTCACAGTGCAACTTGTTGTTCTCCTGCTTCTTTCCCAATTCCTCCATAAACCTCTGTAACCAACTCATCTCTTTACTAGCCTCTGTAGCAGCAACATACTCTGCCTCTGTTGTTGAAAGTGCAACAACCTTTTGCAGTTTTGAAATCCAATTTACTGTTGTTCCACCTATAGTAAAAAC
>JZKD02S2204713.1:116151-127831 GCA_000966675.3 Picea glauca | reverse complement strand
GCCAACCATGTGCATCTACCAACATGCCAAACAATGTATCATATCACTCATGATATGTCTCCATCATGAACCAAGTGCCACAATTAGGTATCTCAAACAAATGCCAATTGTTGTGTTAATCAAGTAGTACCAATGGTGTAGTATCATCAAGCATATGCCATCTATGAGTGTACCAAACATGTACATTACCATGCACCAATACCACAAAATGATGAATCCGATATATGTATGCCAAATCCTCCATAAAACATGTGCCAATCAAACTACTAGTAGGTGTCTCTTCCAATGTACTAGAAAAGTACCAATCATGCATCGACTATAGATCAACAATGATGTACAACATCATCACCTCATCAACTCACCAACCATATGTACCAATATGTAGTCCAATCCACATGAAAAATGCATGCAACATGATATCAACATATGCTTCCAATAATACATCATAAGATATATCAATGAAACTCAAATATGTACTATCCATGTACACCAACATATCAACATCAATCCATACTCATGGGTTAGTGTCATGCACTCAAAATTTTATTTTACATAATCCAATAGATGAACACTTAAACCTGCAACAAATACTGTCAGAACCTGCAACAAACAATGTCAAACCCTACAAAAAAGTGTTATACCATCACATCAAGCTGCAATCCATGTGCATAGCCTTTTTCTCAAGGATTTACCACATATGCACGATCTGCTACACAACAACTCACGTATGTACTTACCTATACAAGGTCATCCTGCGTATGTACATGACTGATACCACTGTCACCCATGTATGCTTCAGTAGATGACTTACTTGAACTTCCCTTCAGTCTTTCATTTCGTTCTGGCTACTCTGTCTTCTTCATCTACTTTTGTAGATTTCCCTGCTCCTCAGAACTTGAGCTCTGAGCATCCATATTTTCAAATATGTCTCCCTTCCTTACTTGATTCCTTCTTCTATCCATGTTATTTGAAGTTCTCATCATGAACTTTCTTCTTGTGTTCCAACACTCATGGGATTTGTGGCCAAATCCACTACAGTTGTAGCATCTCATAGTGTTACAGTGAATAACAATGTGTCCTACTTGATCACATCTCCAATACCTCATGGTGTTATAAAATCTTCCATTATATCTCCTTTCATAAGATCTAAATTCAAAATCTTTGTGACCATATCCATTACATGAATAACAATGCCCATGAAAAATACTTTCATACTTTTGCTTTGGTGTCCCAAGAATAGCTTCTTGATGTCTTCCTTGCTTAGTTCTTTAGAAATTTTCTTTTCCTTGTGTAGATGGTTTCTTTGCAACATTGTCTTCCTTCTTTTATGGATTTACTTCATGCTTCTTTGAGGTGCTTGCTTCAACATGTGTATCTTCTCCTTTGTATCCAAGAACTAATTTATCATATGGTGATATTTGACTTTCTAAGATCTCATCCAATATTAGTGAGCTATTCAAGAATTTGTTTGAATTTTCTACCTTCTTTCTAAGATCAACAATTTCAGCTTCTAGCTTACAACATGACTCTTCCTTTTCATTTATTTGATTCTTCAATAGTTCCTCTATTCTTTTGGCTTCTTCAATTTGGGTCTTGAGNATCATATACCAATGAAACCACAATGATCCATCTTCATCATGTATCAATGACAACTCATTGATCCATCTTCATCATATCAATGACAACTCATTGATCCATCTTCATCTATGGATTCACATAAAGAAAAATACATATTATATTACATAAATTATCAATCAATCAATCCTTTGACATCAATCAATCACTTGAAATAAATCAATCAAACCATTGGCATCAATGACAACATGATCCAACACCTTGCTCTTCTCTCCTCTGAGGGAACCCTTCCAATTCTTAACTTCATCAAGATTAAGGCTCTCCGGCATCATATAGAACATGATAGTTAACCTACTCATATTCCTCCAACACATTCCCTGTAAATAGACATGGAATCTCTGGCCTCAAATGTATACACTGTCATACTGAACCAAAACAATGATGATTTCTTCAAATTTCCATTGCTTTTCCAACAAAATTTCCCAAATCCTCTGAGTATTAAAGGAATCCAATAATGAGGCATGGATAACTATATATTCAAAGTGTGCCTTTCAACTGGACTTTGACGCTGACAAAAGTCGACGAGGAGCGTAAAGGCACAATCAACATCAAAATATATATGGATGAATCAATGGACATGAGGAGTGCGTACTTACCCTGCTTGACATGTTAGAGGAATGCAATGCCACAATACTTATAGAAAGAGTTCTTCCTCTGTATCTTTGAATACCTCATCTAAATTGCATGTGTGTTTATAGAACCGATGCATTTTACAGTATTTGTGTTTTAGTTTTGTAAGAAGCTTGCTTGAAAATTTGGCGGTGTTATTATTTCTCTCATAACCAACTCCTTTAGAATCACAATCTTTCTAGTTGTGATTCTCTTAGGAGAGGGTAGTGAATATGAGGTACTTTTTATTCCTGCAAATCCAAATGTCTATATCTCAAAATTTCTATCCAAAAAAATGTGTAAATTACAAAGATACTACTGTAGGTTATTTTAGAAGCAATTCATCAGGGATAGATCTTGGAAAGATTGGAAGTAGAAATGATTCTGGAAGCTTTTCGTTTACACAAAATGGAGATTGTGATGCTGAAAAACACCCCAAAAATAATGAAGACAATGCAAGAGAATCCATATGTCAGAGTGGAGTGCTCTGTACAAATTGCATTGATTGTTTGGATCGTACACTTGTTGCACAATTTGCATATGGTCTGGAATCTTTAGGCCGTCAGTTGTATGCTATGGGCTTGTCAAATGGACCCAAAGTGGATCTTGATAGTGGCATTTCCACTACACTAATGGAAATGTACCAGAGTATGGGTGATGCTCTTGCAATTCAATATGGTGGTTCTGCTTTAGGATTATTACTTTACACCTGAATATTCTCTAATCTACTATTGTAGGTGTACAATGTGCCTCCACATAATTTTCAGGTCTTCATAGAGAGGTCACGAAAGTCGAAAGCTACAACACAAGATCATGAGTTTTTTAAATCAATCAAATGATATTACAACAATGCTTATACTGATGGGGAAAATTTGTATGCAAGATTCCATAAATTATTGTATATTGGACATATTATTTGATTGAAAAGTAAAGCTAAAAAAATGATAAATTATACTTGATATTGATTCAGCCCCCTTCCCCCCTCTCTCAGTATCAACAAGTAGAAACACTAGTGGCACATGGATCCAATATTTAACTTCCTAATTTTCACCATATTTATTTTATGCAACAATGAAGTGAGCATGGAAATCTTTGAAACTATAACTAATATTCTAAACCTCTTTTGGATGTGGGTATTTGAAAACTGATTCCTTGGATATTTTCAGCCACAAGAAGGGAAGCATGCTTTGTGGGAGCTTGATTCAAACTACTATCTTCATGTTGGGGGGAATGGAGATGAGGCATGCATTGATAGTCAATTGTGAGTTTTTACTTTCAACATTAAAGAACTTATGGTGAATGCACAGAGAGGTCTCATGCCTATATATAATGCATGGAGTTTCACAAACTGTTTAACAAATATACTTGTACTCTACAAGAAAAAGTCGAAGATTGTATGAGTTCCAATACTTGAAATTTTTGTTGATCAAATTTTATTTCAATAAAGCTTCTAAGGCTACTAGAATGGAGAGTTTTGGAGAACCACTTCTTGATGCACTTCTTTTTTAAATGGAGGTATTTGTTTGTTTCAATTTTGCATGTGTGAAATTTTTATTTGAAAAAGATCTCGGGCAGGCTGGCTCAACCGGGAAGGTTGTCTCAAGTTTATTATTGTTTCTTGTTCCAAGCATTGGCATTTTTGAAGGTCATACATAAGGAATACATCTTCAACATGTTTTTTTTTGTGTATGGGTGATTTATGTGTTGTGTGCTGACGAGTAATATATCGAGCACACATCTGTAGTTCAAGTAAAATTAATATTTTCAATACAAAAATAAAGAGTTGATAACTATAAAAGCAAATGCTTGTCAATTTTGTTGCCTTCAAATTTTTGCACCTTACTTATTAAGGGTGGATTCTAGTGCTAATTCCCTCTTTCATGTACAATTGCAGCCCCAGGAAAAATACTTGTCAATTTTTCTGCCTTCTAATTTTTGCACCTTACTTACTAAGGGTGGATTTTTCCATTCATCGATGAGTGTTTATGTCCTATGCAGCTAATTTGAATTATACAAAAAACAACAAACTACTTTTTGGGATGACCTGTTTGGGCTAAAAAACAGATTGATGAAATTTTGCCTAAATATAAAATCTAGTTTAATGGGTAGAAGAACACAATTTTAGCTTCAAATAGATCTTTGTTTCAAAATGATTCCCATTGTACAATCCTTTCAGTCCAAATAAGCACAACATTATTGATGAATTTTGTACAACTAGAGAACTGAAAAAAAGATTTTTGATGTTCAACGCAGTTAGATACAATTCTGCAGAACTCTAATCTCCTAAATAATTCCCTTGGAATGCCTTGAAGCTGCTCAGAAAAAATAGACTGATGGAATTTGGGTGGGTAAAAATGGTATATCTTGTATTATTAATTGTCCCAAAAACTTCCCACACCCCTTTCCTCTATAAGTGAGATGGGATTTTGTGGGTTGTCTTTGGTTTTCTTCCTTTGGATTTCTTTAACTTTAGATGGATTTTGGGCACTGACTAGCCCGTTATTTTTCCTCTTCTTGATGGCTGCCTTGACGACAGTTCTGACCAATAAAACCTGAGGCACCGTCAAAGGTGGCATCATCCTTGTAGTTGAAGGTTGTAGTCCAGTCTGAACATATCAACACAAGAGAATAAAACAGTTAGCATCACGTTTTAGTCAACAAAAATAAAAGTAGTGTTAAATAAATAAGAAAAATGTGTTTGCATGTAGTCTTACCATTTCAGATGAGGTACACGTATCTTATGAGGAAAATAGTTTTTGCCCAAACAATTTATAACTTGCAGGGATGTCTTCAATAGGCAGTGGTTTAGTTGGTTTTTGGGGTCTTTTGGAAATGGAAATATTTTCAGCATCACATTCTAGTGATGTCAATGGAGCTTCTTTGATTTTCTTATTTCGGCCAGATTTAACATTAGATGGATTCTGAGCACCGACTAGTCCATTATTTTTGAGAGATCTCATCTTGTTAGTTGGTTCAAGAACATGTGTGTCCAATGACCTATGAGGCACTGTGAAAGCTGCCATTGTTCTCATAGCTAAAGGTTGTAATCCAATCTAAACATATCAACATAAGAGACTAAACAAGTCAACATCCTATTCCAGTTAATAGAATTAAAGGATGTGTTCATACCCTACCAGATGTGTTAAAATTTGTCTCCCTACTAGATTCCGATAAGATTAAATTTTAAATTCAACGCACCAAGTTGTTTTTCTACAATAAACAACTATATTCCTTTTTTGGATATCCCCTAAATTTGCAAAAAATGGCAGTTTTAGTGTTGGATTTCAAAAAAACGGTTGTGAGATACTTTAGATATTTCTCAAGTAGGTGTAAGGACATGAAGGGATTAGGTTCACAATGTAGAAGACAAATGTGAAAGGGAATCTTTCCTACTCTATGACTCATTGGAAAATCCATCTATTGCTTTTGTTGGTGATTATATTTTTGTTCTAATGACAAAAACTTAGAAGTCTATTGATTGTTGTGAATAAATATATCTAACTAATTAGAAAATGCTCATATTAGAGGGAGAATAAACCCAAGTGGGATACATGTCATTTATGCATTTAGATTGTCTATTGTTATAAGATTGGTTTCTTATATTCTATTCACCAGTTTTTAATCTATATTGTCATCAGATGCAAACATACAAGCTTAGATGAATTTACAATATTCTACAAGATGCTTGATAGCTTTGAGGTATGCCTCAATATTTGAAAAGTTGTCTTTTCCTTAGAATATCTCCGAAATTATTTCTTCTGCCAGTTGATTTTCTCATTGTGGGATTTTCTAGTATGTTTTGATTTTCATAATATTGGTTGTTTGTAGGACTCTTCAATAGATGAAAATGGTGTAAGAAACTATCACCATGTTATCCACATAAATTTAAGTCAGGATATGGCACTGATCCATAAACAAAATCAAAAATTGGTTCTTAACATTGACTATAGTGCATTAAGGGAATCTGGAGCTAAAAATTTAGATCTTTGGGTGAAAGGAGAACTTTATCCAATTGACCCTGTGTCCAAATCTCATCCCGATTTCAAAACAGTAACAGGACTATGCCAGTTTCTATGCCATGAAAACAATGGTCTTCTAAGATACTGCAAAAATTTGGATGGTAACTGGATTTCCCTTGAAAAAAAAATCCAAGATCTTAGTGTCAAATTAAATCATATCCATCACTCAAATATGGTTCAGTATCATGGAATCATAATATTGAACCAAATAATAGAAATGTTGAATCAAAGACATGTGGATGAACTGCTTCAAGTGAAATCCAACTAACCAAAATAAATTGAAATGTTGAAAAATAATATCTATCCTCTCCAAAAGAGACTCTCTTTAATAAAGGAAACTCCAGTGGGGTTGAGGAATAGATCAAAAGAGTTGAAACCATTATCATGTATGGTAAAGAGGGGAGGTGCCTATAAAAACAGTGTGTTTGGGGTGAAGTCCATATTAGATCCAAGTTGTATTGATATTGTGGATTTGTGCAAAACTGTGTTGAAGAAAAGTGACATTAAATCAATGCTCAAACAACCAGAATTTGATGCTTTGAGGTAAGAAGTAGTTAACCAATTCATTGCAAACTTAACAATTGATGTAAAGGATGTTCAAGGAGATTGTGATGATAGAGGGATCAACAGGGAATCATATGCAAGTCTTTTTAAAGTTCCGAGAGAGTGAATGTTGAATGTCGGAATTAAGAAGATTTTGGTTCCTCACCCTTTTCATGTGCAAAAAAAGCGTGGAGTACGAAACAAAAAAATGTTGATTCTTTGGGAGATGCATATCAATTAGAAGTAGTGCATGGAGTTGCAAGTAAGAATAAAAAGAAAGAATCAAGTGAAATTATTCCATTAATGAGAAAAAATAAATTGTGGTATGACCTAGAGCGAGTATTACAACTTATGGTGAGGTACTATGACATCTCTATTGAGGAGGCATGTGGGAAATTGATTGTTGTCCTAAAATTGGATGAGATGGATTTAACCAACAATGAAAAATATGCAAGAGTTTCAATCACATTAATGAATCATGCATTGTATCCAAACCTTGATAAGACGAGTGATAAATATTTTCAAGTTCAATTTGAAGATCACCTTTTTTGGTTGGGAATTTTTTGTGTCAACAAAGAGTCCCATGAGTCCTTGAAATTTGCTTTCAGAAAAACATCTTTACCATCAATTATGTCTTCACATGATGCAGGGTAAAAATTACATGTGGAAGGATATGGTTCATATTTTGTGGAATGGCACCTTGCAACTGATTTAAAACCTCTCAAGTGTATGTACAACATTTCTCATGGTGCAAATGCAATGCATAATTTCTTATATTGCATGAAGAAAAAACAAAAAGATCAAAGTTGAAATGGTGGTATTTTGAGTTGTCACCAAAACCTTCCTCCCAACCATGATCAACTTGATCCAAATCTAGATGCAGTGCTTCCTATACCATTGATTAGGGTGCACATGTGCACTTTGCATGCATTTGTGAGAATTGTTGATAAGATGGTGTATTTATCTATTTTGTTTGCATGGAACAAAACCCCACAGGCTGAAAGTAAAAATTCAATTGAGGCAATTGAACGCGTTCTTTCAAAAGCAGGTTTGCATGGTGGACATGTTAAAATTGAAAAAGATATTAAGAGGTCAGGTACACAAGGAAATCTTCCATCAAAGCCATCAATGTCAGGTGTCAATGCATGTCGTTTTCTTGAAAACAAATGTGGACATGGATGTTGGGGATTGTATGAAAAATTAATTGATGCAGAAGATGATCGCACTAGTGAAGGGCGTGAATCAACTAGAAAGAAGAAATGTGCTTGGAGGTCACTTTCATCTTTTTTTCTATTGATGGATAAGGAAACATTCATGGAAAGTGATGCAATAACCTTTCAAGAAGATATTACAGACTTCATAAGAGAAATGATAGAAGCCCGGGGAGAAAACCATATGACACATTATATGGTATGTATATTAATTTTCATCCCACTAGTAATTTCCTTTGTACGTTTCTTTACTTTACATAATTTATTGTAAATAAACTTCATTTTGTACATTTGTTTGGTATTCTAAGATAGATTTATGTGAATGTTTGTAGCATCAATTATTTTCACATGGACCATGGTTCGCAACAAAATATGGAAGCTTGGCCATTTGGGGCACACAGGGTATGGAGAAATCACATAAGCTAGCTCGTACCATTTACCATAGATGGACACAGAATGGAGGGGGTTCCAATCATTCAAATGTTCCTGTGAAAATGTGTCAATCATTTTATAGGTGTAAAATAGATGGATTTAAGAAGAAAAACCACCTTCCAGAAACAACTGAGCTTAGTATAGTGATAAGAACAACAGAGAAAAATAGAAAACATAATATATCTGATGTTTTTGAAGGTGGAGTTGGGACAAGTGCTAGGTATGCAATCTGCATGTTAACTTTTCTACCCTCTTAATTTAATAATTTATTGTTTTTAAAGTCTCATTATCATATTTGTTTTTGTAGATGTGACCCTCTATCAATGGGACCTTCCAAAATTCATTCAAGTTTCCTATAAGTGTATTCTCTTCCAAATAATTTTGTAAGTTGTTAAGTTTATCAACTTTATGAAGCTTATATTTTGTGTGTCAAATAATTACTAAAGGCAAGCTAGAAAAATATTCTTTTTGGTATCAAAACTAACCCAAATCTTGTACATGTCAGCAAGTAAAACATGGACATTTGAAACCCAGAAGTCCATAAATCCATATTCCATATGCTTTAGTATTCATTACGTCTTGGAGACTTGGACTTACGTTCAATTGTTTGGGTTTATGTAATTCTAATGTTTCACTTTATGGCTATATTCAATTATGATATTGCATGGCCATATTGTAGTGTTTAGCAGGTTGTGACCTGCATGTCATTTCGTAAACAAAGATACTTGTATTACTGGAATAAAATTGAATTGTCCTCCCTTCATAGAGAAGAAATTCTAATTTTTTTATTGGCAAATGAACATTGTCTATCTTTTGTAACTCCATTGTAACAAAAGTAGAATTATATTGGGTTCAATTCTTTTGGTTTTGTTGTCTCGTTTTTTTTTTTCTTTTTTGTTTTGTTTTCACAATTAATAATTTAAGTCACATTACATTTTAATATGCTTCAATGTGATTGGGAAATGTGACTTGTTAAGAAAGTACTAGTGATTGTAGCTACTTGGTTTATTTGTATATCTTATTCAATATAGCTATCTCCATCAAAATTTGAAGGAAGCCAACAATGACCATGACAGTAACATAGAAAAGTCCTACAAAAAAATCCAACAAAGAGAAGAAGGGATAATACATGCCAAAAAGCAAAGCAAAATGCTGGAGGTCAAATATGGGACCTCAAAAGGATAATTGTTTGGTACATTTTCCTTCATAGAAATTCAACATTTAGCTGTCTGGCCCTTGTAGTCATGAGCAGGAAACAATAATGTGTCATTTGGCAATGTGAAAATCTGTCACAAGAAGAAAGATCATGTTATGGGCAGTGAAAGATACAGTTAATAGGTTATACTACAGACCAAAGAATTGAATATTCAACAAAAAAACAATAAGAGAAATATGGAAGAAAACAATTTGAACCTTGATAGGATTTTGTAGCCCAAGACATGTACATGTAAATTTGCAAGTCTAAGAATTATGACATTTTAAGAATACAACCTTTTCATAATTGGCCACGATAACCTACTATGAAATTGATTATATGGTGGCAAGTTAAATGCCAGCGAAACATGCTTAAACCTTTTAATTCCAGGATCCTTCTCATCCAGTCATTCCTCTCGGTTGTAGCATAATACCCTATGGTTGAATTTGCAAAAGAGAAAAGGAAATCCTATTGATACCTTTAAGAATAATAAGATATCCCATTAGCATATTTTTATACTTCCCCATCATTGAAAATATTTACTCTTATATACAAATTGATCCAAATATAACATTACAATGATTTGTTATAATCAGTTAATACTACTATACACATAATTATGGTTGAAATTTGATCAAGTGAACCCTACAAAGACTACATCAAAATCAAGCTATGTCAATTACAACCTACAGGTAAATGATAAGTTCTTTGTCATTTGCAATCAACATATCCCCCAACAATTATCATTGGTTATTCCCTATATCATCCAAATGAACATAACATGTAGGAGCAATCAAGTGGCTAACCCCATGATCAAGTAGTACATTAATTTCATTTAAAACTACGTCAATACAATACACAAATTCCCATGATCGACATACTATCACAACTTCAATTCATTTTGTTATATATCAATGTCGATATTGGATTCAATTATGGTTTCTAACTGAAGTTGCACAACTTTGAATTCATAACAATTGGAAGATAACTATATAATCATGAAAACATATACAAAATCATATAAGTTGATCATAAAGTATCACAAAAAACATAAACAAAAAAATCAAATATGCTAGCTACAGGGCAAGAACATCCCCTTCAACATACTACTATGCTACCAAAACCTAGGCCCCCTAGCTTCCTTACTACACAACCTTTCTAGTACATAAACTAGTATGAAATCCCTAGGGAATTCTCTCAATATGTTTCTTGGCTGCTAAGTAACCTGGTTTGTGTTCATGTTCAAATTCATGGCACAATGAAGTTAAAAAAAGGTTCATCTCTGCAAAGAAATACGATCAAATTTACCATAAAGTTCGATAGAAATAATTAATCAAATTCCAATATAACTTCATATATTCAAACATATATATATCTATTAATATCAAATTTGACCCAAAAATATGTCAAATTAAAAGTCAAGATGAATACATACATGCATACATAAATATATTGTTTTGTTTTTACATTTTTGAAGTTAAACAAAAAAATGAAAAGGGTACAATAAGGGTGGGAAAGTGTCCAGGTATGAGCCAACACAGATCATAGAATCAATGTCTAAAACAAAAAATCACTATGTTGTCATATTTCCCAGAAACACAACATCAATCAAAATCGCAGCGCCAACCTTGGAGAGGACTTTTGAAAGCCTTCCACTCCTCCAAATCTAGCTCTAAAAGGCTCAATGGAAACTTGAGGGTATCTAGTTTTCATTATACACCTCAATCAAATCAAATGGACACATTTTGAAAGAGAAAAATATTTTTTCCCAAATTTACTCCCAGAAGTGCAGTGAAGGTATTGACAAAGTGTTAGACACATGTTTTTATCATGTTTTTTGGATTTTTCTTCAACACTGTGACCTGAAATTGCCAACAGAGTATATATATGTGAATTAAAATTCAATACCTATCCAATCATGTAACACTTTCATCATTTATATCCTCTGAGAGAAAGCGCAGCATGGCCACGCTACGCTTTTGTACATCAAAACTGTCAAAATACCAAAAATTTCAAAAATTTGCCAAAATTGTCAA
>JZKD02S2204713.1:91654-115877 GCA_000966675.3 Picea glauca | reverse complement strand
ATTAATGCTCTTAGTTGGAGAGTGAGTAAGGAAAAACTATATATATTCCTTATGTGAGCCATGTTGAAGGGAGAGGAAGAAAGGAGAGAGTGCTTAGCTATTGAAAGCCATAGTGCTGAGCTAATGAAGACCCATAGTCCTTGAATGTAAGAGAGCTTTAAGAGCTCACTTTGAAGAAGGAATATAGAAGATCTACATTAAAGTTGGAGCAGGTCCAGAGACATAGCCCCAGAGGTGGAGGGGTGAACTCCGTTATCAACATCGGTTGTCTCTCTCTTATTTGCCTTCATGTGTTTTTCTCTATTCTATGTTCATTTACTTATGTTTATGTGTTTTAATTCATTATGATAAATGAACTAATACGCTCAATAAAACCTGTATAAGCCATAGTCAATTTAAAGATCCTCACATTGTAAACATTTGGGAGAGTAGTACTCGACCTGTTTTCGGATCAAGTGGTATCAAAGAAGGTGACTTCTTTGCAGGATGGGCAGAGGAGCAAAGCACGCTGAAAGAATGCAAGATTTGCAAGAGATCAATGACAACATTCAAGCTGACAATGTAGAATTGAGAAGACTTTTGCAAGTAGCTGAAGAGGAGAAGCAGGAGCTTCAAGAGATGCTACGAGCCAAAGAAGAGTTATTGGCTAAGTTGCAGAACATTGAGAAGATGGATGTTGCATCTCAAACCGAGGTATATGATGTTTATTCATGTTCTATTTTCTCTCCATATGAAACTAATGTTGGCATGAAGATCCTCACAAAGATGGGGTATAGAGGAGGTGGACTTGGCATTAATGGTCAAGGAGTCACCCAACCATTGGAGGTTGTACCAAGACAACCATTTGCAGGCTTGGGTTATGGACATGAAGAGAAAGGAGAATGCTCGAAAGTTGATGAAATGAAAGCCATCTCTTCACCACCGGATTCCAAGAAGGGAATCAAGACAGTTAGTCCTCATTAGTTCAAGGACAAGTTAGGAAGGTATAATAGTCATTCAAGTTCTTCTTTTGCATATAAGAGAAATGATTGCTTCCATAGATCTTCTAACCGTGATGTAGTTAAGCATCAAACAAAGAAAATGTGGATTAAGAAGATGGATGTGTCCATGAGAAGTGAGACCAAGCAGAAGAAGAACCTTTTGTATCCTCCTGCAAGGAATGTACAGCTGAATGGAAAACGAAGGAATTTCTGCAATTTCTGCAAAATCAATGGCCATTGGGAGAAGAAGTGCTGGAAATTGCACCCTGAAATTCGCCACAAGTCAAGAAAGCAAAATGTAAAAGAGCCTGTGAAGAAGGAGGCTCCATCCACCATTGGAAAATCACGATTACGAGATGAAAGTGTTTGGTGTCGGTTCAGTAAGCAGTTCATAACGTTTCTGCAAGTTTTATTTATGTTATGTTGCAAAATTTTGAATTTTATGGGGGCAGGTATCTCTCTTTTGATGGAAAACACTCAAAATTTCTCCGACTCGAAATTGAGAAGTAATGGCATCATTGCAAAGGACTGGACGAGAGAAATCCAACAGTGTGAAAATCGCACCAAACGACCTCTGGATGAGAAAGTTGCCTCTTATCTTGGATATGGTCGATGACCGCAGCCTTCCTTATCTTCCTCCCAACTAACCCTGGTCGCCATTTCTCTACTTGCCTTGCC
Organism: Picea glauca; assembly: GCA_000966675.3. Classification (NCBI taxonomy): domain Eukaryota; kingdom Viridiplantae; phylum Streptophyta; class Pinopsida; order Pinales; family Pinaceae; genus Picea; species Picea glauca. Next base: position 114,219 of record JZKD02S2204713.1, on the reverse strand, counting down.
CTCGGTGGGAAGGATTATATTGGGAACATGATGAAATGGGAGGCCAAATCTCAAAACAGAAACAAGTATGGCAAGAAAAGAAGAAACTGGGAGAGCTGCAGCGAACAGAAGGAGTCGAGTCCCCGGTTCAGATTTCCACAGCACGGAGCACAAAGAATGGATGTCTAAATTACTAGCCGACCAGGCTGGGTAGGATCTAAAGATCGAGGACATAGTTTGGCGTGAAACCCACGACTCATCCACCAACAAAATCAGAATTTCATTTGATTCACATCAAGCATTTCTCTCTCTCCCCAGCCGAGATTCGATCTTGAACCGGCCGTTGTAGATGAGGATCTCTGTTTGAAGGTCATTTCTGACGTAATAGAAGAAGAAGAAGGAAGTTTGAGTTGTGTTTGGGCATTATTGTTGCCTGTTTCTTGTGGGTGCGATGGAGCAAAGTCTGGTCGACGACATAATCGTGCACCTGCTGGACGTGAAGGAGAGCAGATCAGCTAAACAAGTCCAACTCTCCGAGGCCGAGATCTGGAAACTCTGCTTGACCTCCAAGGATATTTTCATTTATCAACCCAATTTGCTTGAGCTCGAGCCCCCTATCAAGATCTGCGGTGATATACATGGACGCCTTACTGATTTGCGTGCTGCAGCAGTGAACAATGAGAACTTTGCATGTGTTGCAGTGAAAAACAAACTTCATTTACACTTGCGGCATGGATCAACTGCGCTAGAAGCACAAATCCATGTTTGTGTAAAGGAAATCGAAGTTGAACTTGATAAACCATGAGTGAATTCCTTTGGTCTCAGAGATTTCAAAGCTCCAAAAGTCCTTGGTGACATAGTGGAATCTATAGCTGGTGCAATTTTTCTTGATAATGTTATTGACACAGCCAAAGTGTGGGAGGTATTTCAACCTTTACTACAACCTATGGTGACTCCAGAGACACTTACCATGCACCCAGTTCGTGAACTTCAAAAGCGCTGTCAACAATAGGCTGAGGGTCTAGAGTACAAGGCCTCACGAACAGGAAATATGGCTACAGTTGAAGTTTTTGTCGATGGTGTCCAGATTGGTTTTGTTGATGTGTGCATTGTTCACATGCTTCCCTACTGGATACAGGCACCAATAGCCAAGAATCTAGGGATACACAACACCGATAGCCATGAATCTAGGGATACACAACACCGATAGCCAAGAATCCAGTGCAACAACATCCGTGTTTGTAAAAATTCAGTTAGAATTGAAAAAGAAAATTATTAGCAATAATTCAGATTTACGGCCTGCATGGAGGATGAGGCCCACTATGCAAAGGCTTCATTTTGAGGTCTTGGCAAGAGTGGAAATGATGTTGATGCAACAAACTTCTGCATATTTGTAAATAAAGTGTATTATGTGCATGGTTAATAATGACATACAGGGGTATTCGTTGAGGACAGTCAATCCTTTCTTGGATGACTCTCGACCAAGATATCATGTATTTGTTGATGAATTTTGATAACAGGCCTTGTTCAAAGCATGGAGTTGTATAGTTTTGTTTCCATTGTGCAGGGAGACCAATACAAAGAGCTGAAGAGTGACAGTGCATTCCAGGCCTTGCAAATGATATGGTCGAACTTTGACAAAGGACAGTGCAGTTGAGCCGAGGGCTAGGACCATTACACTGAGTTTGTAAGCTCTCGGGCCTAGCACCATTAGGAACTTCAAATATGCCTAGATGTTGGAGAAGGCCTCATCATTACGACCAATGCAATAAGATTTTCATGCAGGAAATCGAGCACAAAAAAACCATGAAAGCCGAGCGCAGAGAGGGTATGGTTTTTCTATCTTATGCACATTATTGGCACATTGAATTATCATGTAATTTCCATTTGGCATTTCATGTAAATCATTGTAAATGCCATGTAAATACCATAATTTCCATTAAAAATTGATGTAAAGATGATTATGAAGCATTGAAAAAGGCTTGTTTAGCCACTCTTACGTGAGGAAGAGTGAGAGGCGTATTTTTTGCGCATTAAGCCTTGTTGGCTTCTTTGTAAAAAGTTGATTGAGGTAAGCCTATTTTTGGCATTTTCATGTAAACTTGACCAATGAGTGTGGTTATAAACTCTTGGCAAGTGTTTCAAAACAAAATGTAAACAGGTATGATCACTCACAGATCCAGGTTATCATCAATTACAGGTTGCAATTTTAAGCAGATGTAGGTGTTTGCATTCTGATTCCGAAGAACATAGGTGAAGGAGTCTTGAGGGGATGTGCCTTTTTTCAGGCATTTGCATTGCAACAGTTGCAGATGTGGGCGTTTTCATTCCAATTCCAAAGAACATAGGTGAAGGAGTCTTGAGGGGATGTGCCTTTTTCAGGCATTTGCATTGCAGCAGTTGCAGGGGTTGGTGTTGTGTTCCGATTCTGAAGAACATGGGTGAAGGAGTCTTAAGGGAATGTGCCTTTCAGAGACATTTGCATGCACTCGATGATGGATTGAAGATGATACTTTTGGAGACCAAAAGTTTATTTTGTGGGGAGGTGTGATCCGAATGGATCTCCACACGTGAAATAACTTATTAATTTGCGCCATGTTGATTTCAAGGTGGCGACAAAAGTGTTTAAGTGGATTAAAATGATGCTTTCTTGAGTTTTATTTCTCACGCATTTAATTATGCATTTGTGGGGAAAATACTTAATGCATTTTTCATATTAGTTTGATTAATGCTTTATGAAATGCTCATGCATTTAATTATGCATTTTATGAGCTTTAATAACTCATACATTTATTCACTTGTAATTAAATGATTAATATTTGTGAGAGAAAATTTGTCTCACATATTATTCATTTATTAATTATGGAAATTGGTTTTCATGTGAGAAATCACCTCACACCAATTTGCCATCTTTTTCTCAATTGTAGGTTGAGAGAATCAAGGGCATGGTTGGAAAGCCTTTGGGTGGTTTTGAGACTTTTCCATTTTTAAGCCTAAGATGGTTGAAGATCCTACTTTTAAGGATCTTGTTTTTCCTTCTTTGTAATCAGATCCTACAATTGTGGATCTTGTAATTAATGCTCTTAGTTGGAGAGTAAGTAAGGAAAAACTATATATATTCCTTATGTGAGCCATGTTAAAGGGAGAGGAAGAAAGGAGAGAGTGCTTAGCTATTGAAAGCCATAGTTCTAAGCTAATGAAGAGCCATAGTCCTTGAATGTAAGAGAGCTTTAAGAGCTCATTTTGAAGAAGGAATATAGAAGATCTGTGTTCCAGTTGGAGCAGGTCCGAAGACGTAGCCCCAGAGGTGGAGGGGTGAACTCCATTATCAACATCATTTGTCTCTCTGTTATTTGCCTTCATGTGTTTTTCTCTATTCTATGTTCATTTAGTTATGTTTATGTGTTTTAATGCATTATGATAAATGAACTAATACGCTCAATAAAACCTGTATAAGCCATAGTCAATTTAAAGATCCTCACATTGTAAACATTTGGGAGAGTAGTACTCGACCCGTTTTTGGATCATTTTGACATGGAAAAATATGTTTTCCCAAAGTTACTCCCAGAAGCGCAGCGAAGGTCTTGAAAAATTGGCAGAGACCTATTTTTTATCATGTTTTTTGGATTTTTCTTCAACACTATGATCTAAAATTTCCAACAGAGTATATATATGTGAATTATAGCTCAATACCTATCCAAGCATGTAACTTTTCCATCAGTTATATCCTCTGAGAGAAAGAACAATGTGGCCATGCTGTGCTTCTGTACATCAAAACTGTCAAAATACCAAAAAATTCAAACATTTGCCAAAATTGTCAAAATTACTTGCAATTTGTTTTTGGGACTCCTTGTGTGATGGTTTTACACAATAAATGATGCATCATCCAAGAGATCAGGGCTATCTCTCCTCTTTGGCTTCTTTAGTGCTTTCCTTAGCCTCTTTTTCATGTTTTTGAGCTAACTTCAGAATCACTATAGTTGAATTGTGTTTTAAACTCCAAAATCTCAAAAATGAAAAGTTGAGACCCCTAATATAGATTTATGTTCATTGGAGGAAAGATTCATAAGTTTAAACACATATTTGACATATAGGGAACCTACAAATATTGAGAATCAAGTGATTATCAATATGGTCCATAAGGAAATAAGGTTTCTAGGCTAACAATTAACTTCTTGTCTCTAGATATTGCTAGAAGAGAAGAATGCCAAAACACCAAATGGGAGAAAAATGTAGAGATCATGAAGAGATTTTCCATGTAAGAACAAAATTCAGCGATAAGTATGTAGTTTGAATTTTGCAAGGAAAGATCATTACACTACTTGTGCAATAAATCAAAAACTAATACACATATTCTCGAATAATACAACTCAACCATGTTGAGAAGTTTATAAATAAGATAGATATGTATTTTGGACTTGCATTGAAATATGGAACAAGAATCGATGTCTGAAACAAAAAACACTATGTTGTCATATTTCCCAGAAATGCAACATCAATAAAAAACACAATGCCAACCTTGGAGAGGACTTTTGAAAGCTTTCCACTACTCCAAATCCAACTCTGAAAGGCTCAATGGAAACCTGAGGGTATCTAGTTTTCATTATAAACCTCAATAAAATAAAATGGACACATTGTGACAGAGAAAAATATGTTTTCCCAAATTTACTCCCGGAAGCACAATGAAGGTCTTGAAAAAGTGGTAGACACCTGTTTTTTATCATGTTTTTTTTATTTTTCTTCAACACTGTGATTTGAAATTGCCAAAATAGTATATATATGTGAATTAAAACTCAATACCTATCCAATAATGTAAATTTTTCATCATTTATATCCTCTGAGATAAAGCGCAGCGTGGCCACACTGCGCTTCTGTACATCAAAACTGTGAAAATACCAAAAATTTCAAAAATTTGCCAAAATAGTCAAAATTCCTTGAAATTTGTTTCTGGGACTCCTTGTGTGATGGTTTTACACAATCAGTAATGCATCATCCAAGATATAAATTTTATCTCTCCTCTTTGGCTTCTTTAGGGCTTTCCTTAGCCTCTTTTTCATGTTTTTGAGCTAACTTCATAATCACTACAATTGATTTGTGTTTTAAACTCCAAAATATCAACACTGCAAAGTTGAGACCCCTAATATAGATTTATGTTCATTTGAGAAAATATGCATAAGTTTAAACAGATATTTGACATATAGTGAACCTACAAATATTGAGAAGCAAGTGCATATCAATATGGTCCATAAGGAAATAAGGTTTTGAGGCAAACCGTTAACATCCTGTCTCTAGATATTGCTAGAAGAGAAGAATGCCAAAAAACCAAATGGGAGAAAAATGTAGAGATCATGAAGATATTTTCTATGTAATAACAAATTAAGCGGGAAGTACAGATTGAATTTTGCAAGACAAGATCATTACAGTACTTGTGCAATAAATAAAAAACTAATACACATATTCTCGAATCGTACAACTCAACCATGTTGGGAAGTTTATAAATAAGATAGATATGTATTTTGGACTTGTATTGAAATATGGAACAAGAATCGATGTCTAAAACAAAAAATCACTATGTTGTCATATTTCCCAAAAACACAACATTAATAAAAAACGTAGTGCCAACCTTGGAGAGGATTTTTCAAAGCCTTCTACTACTCCAAATCCAGCTATGAAAGGCTCAATGGAAACCTGAGGGTATATAGTTGTCATTACACACCTCAATAAAATCAAATGGACACCTTTTGATAGAGAAAAATATGTTTTCCTAAAGTTACTCCCAGAAGCACAACAAAGGTCTTGAAAAAGTGGCATAAACCTGCTTTTTATCATGTTTTTTGGATTTTTCTTCAAAACTATGATCTGAAATTGCCAACAGAGTATATATATGTTAATTACAGCTCAGTACGTATCCAATCATGTAAATGTTTCATCATTTATATCCTCTGAGAGAAAGCGCAGCGTGGCCATGTTGCGCTTATGTACATCAAAACTGTCAAAATACCAAAAATTTGCCAAAATTGTCAAAATTCCTTGCAATTTGTTTCTGGGACTCCTTGTGTGATGGGTTTACACAATCAATGATGCATCATCCAAGAGATCAAGGATATCTCTCCTCTTTCGCTTCTTTAGGTATTTCCTTAGTCTCTTTTTCATGTTTTTGAGCTAACTTCAGAATCACTACAATTGAATTGTGTTTTAAACTCCAAAATCTCAACACTACAAAGTTAAGACACCTAATATAGATTTATTTTTAGTGGAGGAAATATGCATAAGTTTAAATATATATTTGACATATAGTGAACCTACAAATATTGAGAAGCAAGTGCATATCACTAATCAACCCTTGATCACTTTATTGAATGTGTTTTGTAAAATATTGGCCAAATTTTTTATCTCTATAACTAAACCCAATGATTTTGAAATAAAAAAATCAAGACATATGGCCTTCATTAGATGTCACAACATTTTGGACAATGCCATCACCATAGGAGAGGGGATGGAATGGGATATATGCCTGGTTATATATTCCATGATCATCAAAATCATTTTCACTAATTCATATGATATAGTGGATCAATATCAATATTCTTAATGTCTTTGGTTTCAACCATTCTTCACAAATTTTGTGGATACCTTTTTTGTTGTTGTCATGATCAATGATTTTTCAACAAGGAAAGATGTAATAAAATTGCCCACTTCAAGTTGATCACAATGTTTTCATTTGGGTGGCTTCCTTGTATGTTATGGTTGTAGAATAATTTGATATATTCTTCAAAATAGGACAACTTAGGGAATTATAAAAGGGTATCTCCTTACTATCTCTTGAGGGTGGAAATATTGTTAATGGGAATTTTTCTCATGACTCCTTCCTTACCTTAGTTCAAAGAGAAGGAAATTTTGGATAACACTATGGATTCCATATATAATTTTCTAATTATTTTATTACTTCCAATATGAAAACGGATTATACACATAGTTCCTTATATTGGGCTAGGGAGATTCTTTTGATTATCTTGTAGGGAAATGATGACCATAATTCAACTCTAGAAATTTTTTATATCTCTAGGGATACCTTTTACATTTCATGCAACTTCACCCAATGAGCTCTAGGATGTTCGAAGGTAAAATTTAGATTTGAACCAAATTCTTGGTTTCACCCATTTGTACTACTCTTCTTACTGGGTACACTCGACCATATCCTATTAGTAGCTCTAACAAATACTCAAGACCTTGTTATGGGATATGTCCAATGACGAGGAGGGTTTTCATAGAGTTATATAGATCCTGTATTGTGCCCCTAAGGACTACTAGGGAATGGGAAGTTTTTCTTCCTAGACACATGAGCATGCATGTGTTCCTAGTGAGTTATCAGTTTCATGGAAGAGAATGAAGCATGGAAGGTTCTAATTAGAAACTTAATTACCTATAGATTCCCCTTAAGTAAAAGAATATGGAGAAAACTAAATATTTATATGATTTTTGTTACACCATTTTTTATTTAAGGTACCTCTATTGATAAGAGTAATTAGAGGGTTGAGGAGTTCATTAAGCCCAAATGAATATGGAAAATTAACTCAATATAGCTAGTGATCTCATTTAATGAAAACAAATGTGAGGAATATAAAGAATACTATAGTTTTAGATATTGAATATCCTTATATCTATGATCAATATCCTTTTCAAGAGAGTTTAAAAGAGATTAGGAGAATCTCTAGTTTCTCTTTCAAGAATATCTTCATTTCCATAAAAAAAATTCTATTGTGCATAATGATTAATATCCTTATTAAGGGGGTATACAAGAGACTAAAATGATTGAACTTAATTAAGAACAAATTAGCATTTCAAAAACAAAATCCCAAGAGGGTCCTCCACTCATACATAGAAACAACCAAACAAAGCCTAATAAGGCTTCTCACCTTTCTCTCCAAAACTATGTATTCTTTTCTTTATTAATATAGGTTTTTGTTCCAAATACTACAACCCATTGATGTCAATATATGAACAAATCTTCATCGTGATATTCCACAACTCAAAGTTAATGCCATTAAACATTTCCATTTATAGCCTTAATGTGCTCACTATTTTCTTGCAACATGATTTCCTTTTGTGCAAGGTTAGATAAAAAAACATTGTCCCTAAAAAATAGGATCTAAGGAGATAAGGGTATGCTAACAAATAAAAGGAAGAAAAACAATAGAATATTCTTCCTAATCTAATTCACAAGAGAAGAATGTATAGAAAATCTAAACAAACAATCATAGAAAACAAATAACACATAAACATCCATAAATTACACAATGATGTTTTTGGGAAAACCCTTTTGGGAAAAATACCCACACTACAAAGCAATATCAAGTTATTATTTAACATCAAGCTCCAATGCCTTTATAGAGCTTCTCTCTTAATAGATGGATCAACAAAATTCAATTTCTATAGAAATTATGGTATCATAATGGTACTTTCAATAAACTCTCTCTATCTGTGCATCCAACTCAAGAACATAGTATATATATGTGAATTACAACTCAATACCTATCCAAGAATGTAAATTTTTCATCATTCAGATCCTCTGAGAGAAAGCGCCATGGCCAAGCTGCGCTTCTGTACATCAAAACTGTCAAAATACCAAAAATTCAAAAATTTGCCAAAATTGTCAAAATTCCTTGCAATTTGTTTCTAGGACTCCTTGTGTGATGGTTTTACAAAATCAATGATGCATAATCCAAGATATCAAGGCTATATCTCCTCTTTGACTTATTTAGGTATTTCCTTAGCCTCTTTTTCATGTTTTTGAGCCTAATTTTGCAAATCAAGTTCCTGGTGAACTAGTGTCTCGCCATGTTTCTCTGCATCTTGGTGTCTCTATTGGCCCTCTTCAATAGCTTATCCAAGTATTGGTTTACTCTCCCAAGCCAATACTCATTATTCTCAAAATCAACACCTATAGAGTGAACATGGTTTTTCTTTACTGGCTCCTTGCCTTCCACCTGCTCTTCTAGACTCATCAATGTTTTACATTTGTCTTTTGCCTTGTTGGATGATGAATGACCTGGTGAGGTATTTTGATGCATTGCATTCAACTTCAAAAGTTTTTTCTCTTGTTTTAGTAATGCCACCATGTTATTTGCCTTTGCAAGATCATCATTTAGCTCTCGTATTTGTGCTTGTTTCTCTTTGATAATTTCTTCATTTGAATTGTCTGCATGGTCAAACATCTCTTGCTCATGAGGCATCTCCTCCTCAAAATGATGCAATGGGGAGTCATCTGCATGCCTAGGTGACTGCACCAATTCTCCCTGAACTTGTTCCACCATATTTTCCTTGGGCATTTTCCTAGTTTGTGCCCTAGTCAAAATTCTGGGTGTAGACGTCTTCTTGGTGCTCTTAGGGGCAAAAACCAATTTTTTCCCTTTCTAGTAAGTCTGTGTAATATTTGCCACATGTGTCTTTTTAGTTGACAACATGTTGGATGATCCAACCTCCTATGGCCTTGGTGGTGCTAATGAAGTGTTTTGACTGCTGGGTTGACTAGTAGCAGGAAGAAGAGAAACTGATCGGATGAAAACCTCCCAAGGCATGTTGATTTCTGAAATTTTTTGGATGACCATGACCTTTACCAAACCATGATGAAAAAAATTTATTTTGTGATCTTTCCCTTTTCTTTGTACCTTTTCTATCATCTTGACCAGGCTTTTGAATAAGTAATGAGACAAGTTAAGTGGCTTGATGGCAGTGAAATGCATCAATAGCCTTATGTGATACTGGTAAAGTATTGAAAATCTCCCTTCATAGGTAAAGTATTTCATGATCATCTTCATCAACGGAGCATATCTATCTAGCAACTGTCTGAAAGGAAAAATATGAGTTGGATTATCTTTATAGTGTGGTTTCAAAAAAAACCTTGTAATTTTCAATGTCCAAATCCATTCCTTTAAACCATATTTCTCCATGATTGGGAATACTTGTAGTTGTGGCAATGACATCTGTGGAAATAGTGAAGTCTACCCCTGCAATTTTGGTCTTATCCTTCTTGAAATTGGTGGCAAAGAGGCTGGTCAATTTAGCATGGTAGATGATGCAGGAGCATCGCTCCACATAAGCAACGTGCCAACCAACCAACACATTTAGCGCACATTCATGGAGAAAGGGAGAAGCATCGACCCTCCCAATTTTAATATTTTTGGAATATGATCTGATACAGATCATTGAGGTTAAAAATCTGTAATAGCCGACCACGTCTCTATATAGGTAGTGGTTGAGTTTGACTTTAATGGTTTCCTACTGCTAGTCCAGATCATAGTCAGGTTTGTGACACCCATTTATGGCATGTAGCCGTAGAGGTATGGTATTGTAACTGAGAAAGAGATGGCACTAAGACGGTGAAGAGGATAATATCATAGAGCCCTCGTTTTGTAATAGGAGAGTAATGAGGAAGTAGGGAGAGACTTGGGAGAGAGAGATCTCAGGTTAGGGAGAGAGGCCTTAGGAGGTCTTAGAAGTTTTGAGAGAAATCTTGAGAAAACTGAGACTCGGTTGCAGTCCAGTCTTTGTAATCATATATATAGATAAACATTTATAATAGAAAAGCAATTTTTCCTGCATATTGTTGTTCATGTGTTTATGAATCTCATGAATGAATGATGTAGATGTATGATAAATTTCATTTACAGTAGGAAGATAGATTTATTTATCTTTGCTTGAGTCGTAATATCATTATGGGTTCCTTAGGTTGTGCAAGGAGTACACAACAGAGCATCAGAGGTTCTATAGCCAGCACAAGGAGTGTGCATTTGAATCTCTATGTCGAGTTCACAGGAGAACGTGCCAGGAGGGCACACCAGGATAGTTTACAGACTCAAGAAGAGCCTCAGAGTTACTAAATACTCTAGAGGGGAGACTGTGTAAAGAAGGCACAGAGAGATAGAACTACTGAAGGTTTTGTAGAGATCTTCCAGGTGGGCATCGAGCAAGTGCAAGGAGTGCACGAAAGGACTCTGTTTTGAGTTCTGAGAAAAGGAAGTGTCCAAGAGGAGACACTTACAGAGTTATTGAACACTCTGTAGGCTCAACAAGGTGTGTTGGATCAAGAATTTTCCAGGAGGGAACTTACATCCTTTCAATGAGAGAAATATATAGAGTTGTTGAATACTCTGAAGTAAGACCTGTGCAAGGAGTGGACCGGGCCAACACTTGGGCGAAGTGTTTAAGGATAGCCATCTTAAGGCTAGTCAGAGCATAAGGAGTGTGCAGAGGAGTGAATTGTTTCAAGTTTGAAATATCAAGAGGGACAACGTTCCAGAATGCGGACGAGACCAAATTCGTAGGACTCGTAGAGGAACCAAAGGTAGAGGCCTTTGAAACATTTGATCTCATCCAAATTCAGGAAGAAATCACAAGCTCGGGAGGAAGAGCACAACAACCATAGATCATCTATAGAGGAGAAAATCTGGTCCATCAAACTCCCGTCCAGACACCCAGGAGAGTGCATAGAAGAAGATCAGATCTAGATCGTAGGATCTAAGCACATGGACTAATAGCCGTTGGATCCCGAGGAATGTGCATGAGGTTTAATCCTTTGAAGTTTCATAGGAGGGTGGACATCGTGAACTGCCAAGTCCCAAAATTATTAGGACCGTCCATCGTCCCAAAATTATTCAGACCACCCATCATCAGAGGACAGGTGGAAGTAGATACGGGTGTTCATGGAATCGTACATCAAAATATTTGTGAGGAGCAGAGGAGAAAACTCACGAAAGGAGAAGTCGTGAAATCATTCTAGACTGTTGGATCCGGGGTGATAGGTGGCGGAGATCCACATATGTCGAAGGATCCTAGCCGTCCATCGAGAGGGACACATGGAAGGATTTCAACACTTCGCTAACTTGCATAGGAGAGAAGTCAAAGGGAAGAGTTTAAGAACTTGCGAGGCCCAAACTCACGATTAGATTTGAGCCATCAGGTGGAAGAAGGAACATGGACTGTTGATCTGCCGCAGAGTAGATTTTGGAATTTTGGGGACCGAGAGAACATAGGTGAAGACAAGAGCAAGTTCGCAAAAGGAGAATTCGTGAAATAATCAGGACCATCCATTGGAAAGGACGCATGGCAAGCGATCAACATTTCACTGACTCACACATTGGAAGAGTCAATGGGTGGGGTTTTAAGAACTCGCGATAGACGAAATCGTGACAACATTTGAGCCATTGGATCGAGTCAGGTTATGGGTCGTCAATCTGAAGCATCAACATTTCGACATTTCGGGGGTCAGAGGTTTGAAGGAGAGAACCATCCCAAAGTCTTGAAACGTGAAGTCTTGACTTCGTGAAGGAGGAACATGGACCATTAGATCATGGGATAGGTAGGGTCATTGATTTAACAATAGGGATAATTTCAGGGTTTCGGGGATCATAAGATCTAAGGTGAGAAGTATTTCGACTTCACAAATCACGAAGTCCCAAAATTCTTTGAGGTTTGGCCCCAGGTCACAGAGGGGGTCATATGGGCAGAGGCTAAGGTAGGAGCTAGCAAGTGCTAGGATCTTGTTTTGGATTTTGGGTTTTGGAGGATTTGGATAGCATTGAATCGAAAGTCCCGAAATCATGAAATCGCGATACAATCGCAGTCGTCGATCGAGGAGAGCACGGGACCATATATTGGTCAATTGGGGGTTCAGGAAATAGGAGTCAGGGGTGACTAGCATACAAAACATCCGAGGTCCTGAAATGTGAAGCGTCTTTTTCATAGCCATGTGATCACGACTCGTGGTCATGTGGAGGTGAAGCTCACAACTGGGGCTTGTACGCATAGACTGAGTTTCGCATTTCGACTTGTGTATTAGTTCGTAGGATTCCTGCAGGGAATCGAAGAGTTGATCTGACTCAGAGAGGGAAGAACAATCCTTTACCGGGAGGTCAGCAGACCCTACGGGGCAGGGGTAGGGGGTCTGCATCAAGTGGTATCAAAGCCAATTTCTATCTGTAGACTACAGGCAGAGGGAGGTAGATTAAGTAAGGAGAATACTCTAATACACACCATCAGGTGGTATCAAAGAAAGATTTTGTTTGCAGACAACAAACAAAAGAGAAAGAAGAGAAAGTCGTTATCTTTATTTTCAGGTAACAGGAAGGAGATAATATGATGACATCAAGTGTATTAGAAGTTAAAGTTCACTTGTAGAGAGAAAGTGAAGAAGGAGATAGAGTAATGTTGCTCTATAAATATTGTTGCATGGTGTGCAACAAATGGTAGATAGCCAGGAGGGCTGAAGAGCAAAAGGATGGCTACTTAAGGCCATGATTGTGGTAGAAGAGGAGACTACCAGTAGAAATTGATGAGGAACTCGCTAAGATAAGAGCGATAATGGAACAACTGACATTGAAGATGCAACAAGAGGCAAAAGTATACTGGAGGTATGAATGGCCTCTGAACAGGAAATCCAAATGGCATGTTCAAAGGTTGTTGGCTAGGAAACAGAAATAAGAGTTGAGGAAGTGGCTAAGGTATGTTGAAACCCTCAGTGACATAGATCTGGTTTGCATCTGTGAGACAGAAGTTGGAGAAACCCTCAATGATGGGGAAGAGAGATCAGTTACAGATCTCATAAACTTCCAGGAGGGAAGAAATGAAATTTCAAGTTGCCAGGTGGGCAATGGAAGGAGGTTGATGAATGATATCGTAAACTGTCAGGAGGGTAGTGAGGAAAGTTCAGATTTCCAGGTGGGAAATGAGATGGGATCATTGGATCTCATAGATTGCCAGGTGGGAAGCATAAAATTCCCAGGATGCCAAGTGGGCAAGGGGGAAGAGATGAGGCTATGTGAAAGTCTCATGAACTCAGAGGAGAGTTCGGATCAGCAAGGAGTGCTGACAAGAGAGGGTCAAAAATACATTCTTATCATTGGGGGAATTGAATTATTCCTACCAAGAAGCCAAGTTGAGGCCAGAGAATGTGTGGCAGATGCAACAACGGAAGAAGGATAGCCAACAGAGACTTTCATAGAGGAATAAATGGAGCAGACACTTACGTCTACCCCAGCGGAAGGAGAAGAGTATTCAACCGAATTGCTCAAAATTTTCAGCCAGGAAGCTGAAACATAGATGATTGTAGCATTGGATCCTGTAGCATAAGAGGAAGCAAACAACATGGAATTTGTTGATCTGTATGAAGAATTGGAAGCCCTAGAGAAAAGGGAGATAATGCAAAGCCTACACATACAACATATTAAGTTGGAGACAAATGGAGTAGCATACCATCCTAGGGAGCAGCTGGAAGAAGTTGGACTTGAGCCAACACAAGGAGAGGTGATAGTCAAGCTGTCAGAAGGATAAGCTGAGAAAAAACTCAGTGATGGGATTGCAGGATTGGAGTCTGCAGCAGGGTGGAAGGTTAAAGCCACAAGAAATGGAGAAAAACATAAGGGGGATCAGGTTGATCTACCCACTGAGATGAAGGGAGTGCAGCAGAGAAGACTGAATAAGAAGAGCCAACCACTAGAGAAGCTGGACAGGGTGATTGAGAAAATAAGAAGGTTGATGTTGACGTCAGTGCAAGAAGTAGTCAACAAAGGGGAGATGAATAGATGAGAGCCTTACATAGCAGCAGCGAAGGAGAAGAGGATGTAGAAGCAACAACAACAACATAGTTGGAAAGGAGCAAGAGGACAACTCCAAGGGAAAGTTTCGGATCCAGGTGGATTTCAACACTGGAGGAGAGGAGCTCATGAGCAAGAGCTCATGGATTTTCCAGCAGGGGAGTATGATGCAGGAGCATGGTTAGTTAATAAAATAAAATAAAATTATTTATATTACATGGCTCACTATCTCATCTTCAACCACATCAAATGTATTGTTTGTTGGTTTCTCTCTGATGATGGGCCTTGTATGAAAGGCTAGAAATGTTGGAATAAATAATAGGGATGTAGGTTTTCCAAAAATATTATAATTTACCTATAAACAAAATGAACAACATCATTAATTCCCTCCATGGAAGGGAAATACTAGTAGAGATTTACCTGCTTGAAAAAATGTAATTGAGAAGGACTTGAAGAATGGTGGACCTAACCTTTCTTAAGTGATGTCGTGAAAATAATATAATTCCTAAAATTGCATGGATAAAACACCACTTTCATAATCAAAGTAATTTGGAAATATTCAAGAACACTAGAGTGAAATTAGTTAAAAATGAGATAAAGAGGATGTGGTATAGTTTGGACTATATTTCTAGACAACTACTAATGCTTTATCTAAAGCTCTCTAGCATGTTGGGTATTCAAATATGAAATATATTTGAAGCTAGCCCCATTGCCAAGGAGGAAAAGGATTTTAAAATATCTATAGAGAAACATATCAATAAATATGTGGAGCTAGAGAAGAGACAAATGTGGTAGGCTAGAACATGGATTTGTGAGCAACTGTAAAATGATGAAGTTTGTGGGTAAGGATGCAATATAAAGGGAAGAAGTGTGGTTAACTTATTGAGGCGCGCATTGGATGAATGTGTCTTTAAAGTATTGTATAAGGGACTAAATTTGTAGCACCAAAACATATTCCATACAAGAATCTTATATGCTACATAGAGGACTTAATTAGAACTCTCCCCTTCAATAGTGCTTGGGAAATAAGACAAGAGTGTGATGTTGCTTTCAGGAAGGCCAAACCTATAAGAAATAAGACTAGTCATGAAGAAATAGAAGAATTAAAAAATATCAAATGAAATAGGGATATTAAAATCCTAAAAGTGGATAAGGGAAATGGAACAATCATTTTAAATACAAGGGACTACCATAGAAAAATGATAGTACATCTTATAACTAGTGGTAGATACAAAAGATTGAAAAGGATACTAGAAAAAGAATTTTGAAGGAAGTCGAGAATGCAATTAATGCCTCATCTCTTGATGATAACTAGATAAAGAAGGTACAACTTACTGTAGTCACCATGCCTTACACTTATGGTCTTCCTAAGATTCATAAAGAAGGATCCCCTTAGACCTACCATGAACACCGTTAGCTCACCCACCTACAATGTTGCAAAATACGTTGAAAAAAAATCTCACTCCTCTATTTGGACATACAATAAACAAATGAACCTATGCTTAAAGGAATCCTGGAAAAACTCTAGTCCTCCAGAATGCCCTCATTGTCCTTCTGTCAACTCCCCTTTGTCCTTGGTCTGCACTATGCTGACAGATATATGGTTCGACCCTTCTCCAGGGAGAAATTGCAAGGTTTGACCCTCCTCACAAGGGTTTCTATGGTTGGAATGACACCTCAGAACCTCCTTTCAAAGTTGGAACAACCCCACCAAACCCTCAAGCAGAATCTACAAGGACTGTAGTAACCCTCGACCTATATAGTAGTGACACTAAATCTTCCTCAGTTCAGCAAGAGAGTGTGGATTTCTAGATGGTAAATAATGCTCCTTCAGTGCACCTTTCTGCAACCTCTAAACCTCTGAACAAGCGCATATAGGGATTTTACTTCTGTCCTAGTTGACCTCCTCTAAAGTGAAAACAATCTGAATATGACTCATTCCCGCTTCAAAGCCATTTCATTTGATAGAGTTGACTCAGCAACATAATACCAAAGCATCCAAACATGAGAGGAGTAGCAGATGATTGGTTTGGTTCAATCCAAATAAATTAGGAAGAAGTTCGGGGGGACCTCGTCTATGAATTGGAAAAGATAAAATTCTCTAAAAACCGGAAGGTGTCCAAGCAAAGTGGTAACACAAAAACGTGCCAAAGAATGTTGGTAATGTGAAGCATGTGAATGCATTAATATTTATTCAATACACTATTTCCTTCATTTATTATAATTATTGGATAATGGGATAGCACATTAATTTGATGCTCGATAACCAAGACAATTTTGAATTTTGGGCAGTCGGGGCAGAGATTACGTGTAGAGTATACACAATATATTATTAAAAAATTGTGACTATCTCCAAATTATATAATAAAAAATTGTTTAAGACATGCACCTCTTTTAAATTTTAGAATATTTTTATTGGCTAATACATGATGACATGGAATTTGTATTAGGGTTGGTAGGACCATTTTTCAACCAAATTTCCCCTAATGATAAATCAAAAATAACAAATGCACACAAACATGATATAGTAGTTGAAAAGGGGTCTCCCTCACTAGAGTAGGTATGCCTTGCCCAAGAGGGGCCTGAGACTCCCTTCAAAAGATTGGAGGTATCATAATTAGCTATAAGGGCCCTCGTGGGCTTAACAACGCAGTCGGTCAGATCCCCCTGGATAGGTAATCCTCCATAAAGGTTTTGTGTTACCTGGCCCTTATCTGACTCAGGATACCTGCAGAATAACCCCTACAACTAACCTATGTGGCTACCTATGTCAAGCAACTAGAGCCACCAAAATAGAACCAATGTGTAGGAGAATAGTAGTAAGTCTGGTCCAGCGTATGGGCAGGGTAACAAAGCCTGAAATATTGAAAGCACTGCCTCTCACGGAGGTAAAGGTACTAGCAAGACCCCCAAATATGAATAGAACCACATAAATATCTCTAACTCTAAGAAGGTATTATAGGGATATCTCTGCAACCAAATTCACACGACCTCATGCTTAACTTCGGTGTGAGTGGAGCCTCCTTACATCACTAATTACACAATGGGTTTCACCACTCCCTGGTCAGACACATATGTTTAGTTTAATATCCTTGGACAAGTTTACTCTCAAAATCATATTCCAAGGCCCTACGTCTTATACTTGTTTGTGTACCCTGGAAAAAAAATCATTTCTAATCAATTTTAGTTAATCAACGTTACTTTTAAGGGATTTTGTTTACTCAAGAGTTGTGGTCATGAAACTAATGGTATTATGACTCAGCATATAAGAGAAGCGAATATAAAAAACAATGCTAAGTCCTACTCTTAAATTCTCAAGAGATGGTAAGCTTCTAAATGCAACTTTGAATTCAATTTCTACAATTTCAATGAAATGCAATCTTTCCACATGTGTCAAAATCAATACTAAGTAATCAAAAGAGAAAATTCCATAATGCAAAATGAGAAATTTGTTTTTGTATTTTCGATATAAAGAAAAGAAAATGCAAGGAATGAATAACAACTTCACATATAGACCCTGTTGCAAGAAAAAGAGACAAGCCAAGCGAGATACCAAGAAGAAAACACTCAGACCAATGTGCAAGGACAACCAATGAAAAAAATGATAAGAAAGAATACCGCCCAAAAATTCAACAATAAGAAGGTTTCCTATCACTCTGTAAGCACTTTACAGTTAGGACAGAGACCCAAGAGGACTCAACAACCAACCAAACTTACCCAGCCAACACCAAATTCATCCAGTAATCCTAAAGGGCTGAGGTACACGACTGTTTGAGAAAAACTCACATATGTACGCGCCCTACATAACGACAACTCATGTATGTACGCGCTTGTCAATGGAAAAACCATGTATATATAGTAAAACACTACTAGGGAAAGGATTAAGCCAAGAAAATCAGATGCGAAGTAAAAATAGGTTGTCAAGCAATCAGACGATAAGGAAACTCAAGCTAACAAAGAGAAATTCAAGGAGAAAAACACTCCAAACCCCAAAACATAAGATCATTCCCCAGTATGGTCACCAATTCTGTTATGAGGAAAATCTCTCTATGGCATGGGGTAAACCACAACAAACGAAATGACATGCAGAAATCAACTCTAATATAAAGTATACTATATAAATGAAATGCTAACAAGACAAGCTCAAGAGCCTACCTCGTTCGGACGTTCGAGGAACACCACCGTTGAGCGTGCAACTCAAATATTTATACCTACAACTTGACCTCAACAACCAATATACACAAGCATATGGTGATAATATATAATGTTAGCATATAGATTATCATAATCCATTAACATACAAGACAAATACGCCCATGGAATAATAATTCAAATATTTGCAAGATATCAATTGGACGAGAAAACAATATTTCTATTAAAATAATCAACAGAAGTATATAGGCGACAAAATTTTGTAATGACACATATCGGAACCGAGAAACTAAGTCCCTCCAGTTGGGCCTCCACCAAAGGCAAGATCATATAAAGAATATAACAAGGTTCTCCAACACAAAGAAGGAGGAGTTCGAGGGATGAACAATGAGTTCATACTTTCAAGGATAAAGGGATGCAGACTCAATATGAGATGAAATTTCTCCAGAGTATCTTTTCTCTCAAAAGTTGAATTTTCTCCTCCTTCACGGCTTGGATATGGATCAATTTATAGCCTTCAAATGGAACTGAAGGGCTGATTCAGATCGTTTCTAGTATATGGAAGGTCAAGGATCATGGATCTTGTGACATGACATGGAAACCCAACATAATTTTTAATTTTGAGCACCAAACCCAATGTACGCAGGCTGTAGTGGAGCAACCTGCATATACAATTGTTGTCTAACTGATAGGGCGTGTATATGTGGAAAAATGTGTTTTTTTGGCTCTAAAAGGTAAAAAGGGGGAATTCGATTTTGCATAGGGAAAGGGAAAGGCCATCCAAGTAAGTTGCATGGGGTGAGGAAAAATTTTCTATAAAAATGAGCTTCACTATGGTTAACCTTGGTTGATTGTGGTTGACCATGGTTAACAATGGTTAACCATGTTTGAAAGTTGTTTTCCATAGATGACCATGGCTGGACATGACCATGGTTGACCATGAGTATGGATGGAATTCACCATGTTTGACCTTAAGTATGACTGTGGTTGACCGTTATGTCAACTATGGTTGACTATTGTTGACCATAATCAAGAGTATGGTTTAACATAGTTGATCTTGTCCATGGTTGACTATGGTTTTCCATGATTGAGTATGGTTAACCATGGTTGTGCTTGACATGGACCAAAGTGCAGTATGGTTTTTCATGGTTGACCTTCACAAGGGTTGATTATGGTTGACTATGGTTGACTAGGGTTGACTATGGGTAACCATGCCCATGGTCGACCTTCATAGACCATGTGGAGATGGTTATGTTGGACCACATTGATTATGTTTAACCATGGTTTACTATGGCACTATCACATTGCAAATTTGATTACGTTTTGTTTGTTAGATTGTGACATTAGGTTTTGTTCGTTAGATGACATCATAAGGTTATGGTCATCACATTGTGACATAGGTTTTTTTTTTGTCACAATATGGCATTGGAATAGGTTTGTCATATTCTAGCAATGGGTTATATTAGTCACATTGTGATGTTGGGACATGGTTATCCCATTTCAATGTTGGGCTATCTTTGTCACATTGGGACATTGGGTTGCATACATCACATTGCCACATATGGAAATGTTTCTCACATTGTGTCGTTAGGATATTTGTATCATATTACGGTGATGAGGCTATGTTCATCACATTGTGATGATGAGTTTATGTTCATGACACTGCAACAATATGGCTATGTTCATCACAAAAGGACGACATGGCTATGTTCGTCGCATTGTGACGTTCTTATGTTTGTTAGAATGTGACGTGATTACGTTCATGACATTGAAACAATATGAATATTTTCATTACATTGCAATGTTGGGAAATGGTCATCTCATTGCAATGTTAGGCTATGTTTGTCACATTGCGATGTAGGGTTGTGTACATCACATTGCAACAATGGGTTATGTTCATCACATTGTGAGATGTGAAAATTTTTCTCACATTATGAGGTTAGGATATTTTTTTCACATTGTGGTGATGAGGATATTTTAATCACATTGTGACGACGAGGATATGTTCTTCACACTACGACAATATGGCTATATTTGTCATATTGGAACAACAGGGCTACGTTCATCACATTGCAATGATAGGGATATGTTAGTCACATTACGTAGTTACTATGTTTGTTAGATTGGAACGATGGGGCTACGTTCATCACATTGCAACGATAGGGATATTTTAGTCACATTACGTCGTTACTATGTTTGTCAGAATGTAATGCTACTATGTTCATCATATTGTGACAATATGGCTATGCTCATCACATTGCAATGTTGGGAAATGGTCATCTCATTGCAATGTTGGGCTATGTTTGTCACATTGTGACAATGGTTTTGTTCATCACATTGTGACAATGGGTTATATTCGTAACATAACGACATTTGGAAATCTTTCTCACATTATAACGTTGGGATATTTGTATCACATTGCAGTGATGAGGCTATTTTCATCACATTGTGACGACGAGGCTATGATCGTCACACACCGACAATATGGTTATGTACGTCACATTGTGATGATGGGACTATGTTCATCACATTGCGATGACAATTTAATTTTCATCCCATTGCGATGTGACTATAATTGTCAGATTGTGACACTACTATGTTCTTCACATTGCAACATTATTATGTTCCTCATGTTGCAACTTTCGCTTTTGGTCATCAGATTGGAACGTTTGTTTATGTTTGTCACATGACAAGGTTGGTTTATATTCTACATATTACAAAAGGGAAGTTTTGGCCAAGTTTTTTTGAAAAATCGAACAAAGTGTTTCCTTTGTCACAAAAATACGAACTTTGAACTGATGTGATGTATTACATAGAAGGAAAATTAAAATCATACTTCTTCTAAAGACATTGATAGAAAATCATATTTAACTTTACAGATGATGATGTTACTTGTTCTAAAGACATTGATAACAAATCAACTTGAACTTTGTAGATGATGAATTATACTTCAAAATTGATGATGATTTATTATTGTTACAAGGACATTTAAGTACACCACACATGGATCATAGAGTGTATACCCTCTTTGTTTTTTCATTAGAGTGTGACGATAAGGGTATGTTTGTCACATTACAATGACAGGGCTATGTTCATCAGTGTATATTTTCCTCACATTGTGATGAAAGGATAATTTCGTCACATTGTGATGACGAGGCTATGTTCATCACATTGCAATGATAAGGCTATCTTTGTCACATTGCGACAACAAGGAAATGTTTGTCACATTGTGACAATAAGGCTATGCTCGTCACATTGTGACAACACTGTTCGACAACACATGTATTCCAACAGAGGACGAACACCTTCAGTAGCCACTCACACAACCAGATCAAAGATCAATACACCGATGTTTTAAATTGGCAAAACCCTATAGGGAAACATCCACGGCCCCAGCCAACGCAACCACTTGGAGCATTTTATTAATGCAAAATAAAAATATTATAGAGATATTTTATAAGAGAGTTTCTCACAATCGATCATCGGTAAATGACCCTCCATGCTCTTTAAATAGAGATCATGGACCAATCGAATGTTAAGCCACAGATCAATGGTCATTAAGGTCGAGGAGAATATGAACCATCGGATCACAATATGTCGGTAACATATCGTGGTCATCGGATTTCCTAACTACAAATGCATAATAATGCATACTAAAAAAACACACTTTTACCTAATGACACATTAGACCAAGTAGATCCTAAATAAATCCTAAGTGTCTAAATATTCTAACATCCCCCCTCAAGAACAACTTGGGATAGGATTGAAGGATTTACAATAGTGACACAATAGGAGAAGGAAGGAGGCATTAGAGCCTATCCCCCCTTAATGACAACTTCCTGA
>JZKD02S2204713.1:69912-83867 GCA_000966675.3 Picea glauca | reverse complement strand
TTATTACCATTTCGGTAGCCGATGAAGAATACATGCTCCGAGGTGCGACTTGTTCCCCGTGATCGAGTATGTTCGGCTTGCTTTACATTTGTTGCGCCCCTATAACATGGCTTCGGCATAATTAGTATTATAAACATTATTGGAATGAACAGTCGGTATGGGATTATCCTTGAAATATAAACTAGCACAGCAGCAAAATAGCTGCTGGTGAACGTCGAAAGGTTGAGAAGATGAAATGAATCTCTAAGAGAATATATTAAATTTTATTATCATTTAACAAATAAACTGTTGGGCTTCATTTATTTGGTGTTAATATTTTAATTTCTGTTAATCACTTAAGTGGCAATCAGTTAGCTATCAAAGTAATTTTTAAATATGATTAGGTAAATGTAAAAAAATAAACACATAAACTGATGTCTTTATAATAGAGAGGAAGTTAATGATTGAAATCACAGCCATTTATTTTGTGTGACTACTAAGAATATTCCAGCCATATTTAATCTTGTCCATAAAAAACTTATTAAGCACTAAACCCCTATTAAATCTACCCATTGTCAATAGGTGTACACCTTTAGACGTAATTAAAGGTAAATATGATAGAGACCTAACTATTATTCTAAACAAATAATTATAAACACTATTGAAATGAACACTCCGTATGGGTTTATCCTTGGAAGATAAGATATGATGCTCCCTGATTAGATAAGATTTGATACTCCCTACGTAATACTCTCTGCTTAGATAAGATTTGATACTCCCTACGTAATTTGCATATGGAAATTCTAACGTCGCCTGTCTAGATAAGATTTGATACTCCTTTTAGATTTGGTTAAAAAGGATGAGAAAATGCCAAAAATGGTGTTGGTTAGCTGTTTTACAAAATGTTTTTTTTCTTCGGAATTCCGTGATATAAATTTATATGAATTATTATTTTTTGTTGTTCAAGATCCATTTCTGAAAAAACTTTCAGGCTACAATAATCACCTAAATCTAGAGTCCAACAAATTCTCACCGGATTTAGGGTAAATCTCCCCAGAAAAAATCTTCATTTCGTAGAATCTTTAGCCTATGGCAATGGCAAGGCGAAACATTAGGTAGTTGTTCTACGAAATGTTTTTTTTCACCAGAATAACAATATAAATTTACACTTAAATTAGAATTTTTTGGTTTCCATCATTTTCTATTTGAATCGTTCTTGAGATGCTTGATTGTGTGTACTTGTTTAAATGGCAATAAGATATCGTTGTGCAACACGTATTGCTACATTCCACCATAACCCAAAGCGAAATTATAGGTCGCAGACGTTGTGAACTTGGCATGGTCTGAGCTGGTAGCTTTAACTTTACTACTATTATGAATGGTCGAACATGACTGGTTCTTGGATCGATTGAATGTTTTTTTTTTTGTGAATAAAAAGTGGATCCTTATATTAATTTCATCTGAAGGTTTACAAAGAAGATTTGTAGCCTATTTACTTACACCAAAGGGCTATCAATGAATCCATCAGGACCAAATCAACGGTCCAGATCTCCTCTAAATCAATGGTCTAGGCCGTCTCTTGCTTTTCGCGATTTTGCATTTCGCGACTTCACGGCTTGGGAAGACAACTTCCTTCATGCTGCGAAATCCCGATAGTCGAAATCCCGTAATTCCCTCGCGTCATTTTCATGGGACCAGGTCGACGGTCCAGATCTCTTCTGGTGCCAACGGTCCTGATCTGATCTCGATTATCGTGATTTCGCATTTCACGATTTTGGATTTCGCGATTTCGCGACTTTGGGGAGTGGTTGCCTTCAAGATTTGGACTCTTGATAGCCGAAATCCCAAAATTTCCTCGCATCATATCCATGGGACTAGATCGACGGTCCAGATCTGTTATGGTTCCAACGGTCCTGATCTGATCACGCTTATCGCGATTTCGCAATTTCATGACTTTGGGGAGTAACTACCTTCAAGCTTTGGAATCCCGATAGCCAAAATACTGAGATTTCCTCGCATCATATCCATGGGACCAGATCGACGGTCCAGATTTGTTTTGGTCCCAACAGTCTTGATCTGATCACGATTTCACATTTCGTGACTTTGGGGAGTAGCTTCCTTCAAGATTTGGACTCCCGATATCCGAAATCTCGAAATTTCCTCGCATCATATCCATGGGACCATATCGACGGTCTAGATCTATTCTGGTTCTAGCGGTCCTGATCTGATCGCGATTTCGCATTTCACGATTTCACGACTTTGGAGAATAACTTCCTTCAAGCTTTGGACTCCTGATAGCCGAAATCCCAAAATTTTCTCGTGTCATATCCATGGGACCAGATCGACGGTCATGATTTCTTCTGGTACCAATGGTCCTAATCTGTTCTTTCTTATCACAATTCTGCAGTTCACAATTACACGACTTTGGGAAACAACATCCTTCCACCTCGTGACTCTCAATTGTCAAGGTCCTAAAGTCTTTTGTCAACTGTTGATCTTCTGCGTCGATGCTTACGGTAGTCCTCTCCCTTGAGCTTCAGATGATTTCTGACTTGGAAGGAATTCTAGGTAGACAAAGGTGGTATGCCATTCAGATTGGGGTTGTCCAGTTGGGCAAGCTCCTCGCACTAGAGCCAGAGGGGTGAGATTTGGTACTGCCTGGGATCTTGGAGATTGGTCTGCTGCATCGAGTCAACTCCTGCATTGGCCAGTCGATCCCCAACTTTGTTTTCACTTTGCCTAATTTGTGAGGGGGTTAGAGTTAGAGAAGGCCTTAGAAGAGCCTGGAAGTTGTGAAGAGGGCCAAGGAGGCCCTAGGTGGGAGTGATTTTTCCTGGATCTCTGCCATTCAATATTTTTGTTGCCAAGTCTATTATGATTTTGGAGTCTCCTTCAATGATCAGATGGGTTAGGTTTTGATCTAGAGCCATTTGCACCCCTTTGATGAGAGTCCATATTTCTTCTGAATTGTTGGTGTCATATCCGAGATTTCCTGCAGTTAGGCTTTGAATTTGGCCCAATATTTTTCTTATGACTGCTCCATAGCCTGAGTGTCCTGGGTTTCCTTTTGATGCGCCAACAAAATTGAACTTGTGGAAGCCTGGTGGGGGGGCGAACCACTTGGAAGGACTGAGGGATTTTGAAAATAGAAGGGGATGTTGAGGAAGGGTGGAGTGGGCAAACAAAAAGCCCCAAGAGTTGAGGATTGAGAGCTCACTTGGGTCAGTGGGGAAATCTTCCTTGAACCATGAATGTAGCTGGAGAGTTTCCTGGAGATGCAAGAGGATTGTGTTCCAGAGGAGGGTAGGAGGAGATGGCTGAGAGTGAAAGATTATTCTATTCATCTCTTTCAATATTTTCCACACTATGAAGCCTAGTAAGAGTTTCCAGGCTTTGTTCAAGATAGGAATTTTTAAGGGACCAGATCCCCACTCCTTGATGGTGCTAATGATGTTATTTTGAACTCGATTGGTTCTTCTCATGAGTTGAGTGGCTTGGTTCCATATGTTCTCACTAAGTAGACAATTATTTAGGAGGTGCTCCATGGTTTCTGCCTGGAGATGACAGAGATGGAAGATCGAGGGGCCAATGAAACCTTGTCTCTGGAGATTGTCCCATGTTAAGATCTTGTTCTATAGTAGAATTCAGAGGAAAGTAGAGATTTTGGGCCAGATTTTTGATTTCCATATTGTTGATCAGATGTTGTATTTCTGAAGGTTATGGAAATTCTCCTGTAGGGTGTATCCCTCCTTGAGAGTGAAGCTTCCATGAGGTGTGTATCCTCATCTGAGAAAGTCTAGGTCTGTGCTTTTCCTGATTCACCTTTGGGTTGCTGCTTGTTTCCATTGTTGCAGGTCACAGTTCATTGCCACTTGGCGTTCCTGATGAGTTGATTTCCAGTTTCGCCAGGGAGAGCCGCCGGGGGTTTTTGTCCACAGATTTGCCACTTTGAGAGTGGCAAGATATTGAATGTGATTTTCGTAGGATTGTAGATTTTCTTCCAATTGAAGGGGTAGCATTTTCTTCCAAGAATCCGTCTAGAATAGGGCACTCTGACCATTGCGGACTTCCCAGAAATCATGTTCCTGTATGAGTGGTCGATTTTTCCAATTCGCATTCCAGAAGTTGGAGCCCTGAATTTTCCCCTACATTCTTATAAGTTGACTTTGGTGCGTATTTGGGGCATATTTGCATTTCCAAAGTTTTTCCCAAAGCTTTGTTGTTGTTTTGAGCCATCTCCACCAAATTCTTGCTCCCATGATGCTATTTAATTTACCAGGGTCCCGGAGGCCCAGACCACCTAAAGATTTAGGCTTGCAGACTTTGTCCTAGCTGACTAAGGCCCATTTTTTTTTCGAGTTGTGTACATTCCAAATAAATTTTCTTTGCAGATTCCTGATTTTCTTTATAACTGATTGGGGAGCAACTAGGGCTGAGAAGAGGTAAGCTGGGATGGCCTAGAGGACTGACTTTAAGAGAACAATTCTGGCTGGAAGATTGAGGGAACGAAAGGTCTAGTTGTTGAGACAATTGGTGATGGAGAGTAGGAGGGAGTCCCAAGATATGTTTCTAGCTGCTGATTCAAAGAGAGGGAGTCCCAGATTACGAGAGGGCAGAGTGCAGACAAGAGTATTCAGAATTTGAGAAAGGTGATGTTGGATTACCAAAGGAGTATTGAAAAAGAAGAGTTGTGATTTGGTCAGATTAAAGGTGGTGCCAAAGGCTTCGCTGAAATCTAAGAGGATGGAGATTAGTTTTATTTCTTCTTGCATGGTGGGGGTGTTGGGGCCGCCCATTTCTAAATAGGTGAAATGTTATACTTAAGCCCCAAAATATGGATTTCAGGACTTCGTTTATTTCACGATTCTACCCACTAAAGCCGCAGTATCCCGACACACGAAATGGAAAAAACTTTTTTAGTTCTAATCACCATTATTAAATGACTAAGCAGGGATTATCATCTTTCATTACCTCGTACTCTCGCTTTCGATAGTTACACATTGAACATTTCTCAAACCTCCGACTTGCGAAGGCGAATTTGTGTTAAAGTTACCCAGGTTAGTATCAAGAGTAAATCACTTTAAACCTTAGTTAATCATTACCGTGATTTCGCGACTCGACGATTGCTTCCCCAAAAGGAAACACCTTTGTAACTCCAATCCACAAAGTCTCTATATTCATTAATTGAGCGTGGATTAATTAAAGGCTTAATTCAAATCACAGACAATCAACTAAATCGCACCATCGCGATTTCGGGTCTTTAAGGTTCAAAGGCTAGGAGCGAAATCATACGATACGGGGAATGACGAAAAAGGGATTAGCAACTAAAGAAAACTTAATTAAAGGAACTAAACTAGATTAATTAATGCCTTAAACAACTTTTAACACACATAGTTTACGGATGAAGTTTTGAGTGTTTCTGCGTTTTTCTATGTCACGAATCGTCAAGCATTTATGGCATTTATTTGAATTTCAGTGAGGTGATGGATAGTAAGATCTCGTTTTACTTCTAAATATTTCTATTAAGTGATTTTACCGTTCTGTCAACAAGGACTCGCATGGGCTTAAATGATCAAGACAAAGGGGTTTCTTTCATTATTTCAGTTTGCATCTCTATTGTGCGCAGAGCCATTTCACTAGGATAATGTATGTCTGTGTTTTCAATCTTTTCGACAGGGGATCTAGTTGCAAGGTTCTCTATCATGGCTCCACAAAAAGTGCCCAAGGTAGCTGCCAAGAGTTCAAGTCAGGGTTCAGACTTTTTTTCTGATACCTCACCCCGAAGTATTAATTCTGTCAAAACATGGACGTACGTTTCCAACATTATGCAATCTGAGTCGGTAAATTGTTCGGATGATTCCAGCAATAACGAGAAGGATGACTTGTCCACCAAATACAAAATCATCACTCAAGCAGAGATGCACAAAATAGCAGCAAGGCCATGACTTCTTCCCTATTATGATATGATTAGGTGGGCACTGGACCATGTGGACATCCTGACTAGGATGATTATTAGCGAACAGAGGGTGACAGTTGGAACTTTTAGACCAGAGAATTTACAGGAAATCTATAAATTGTCACCCACACCGAACCTTACTCACAATACTGAATTCCTAGAGGGTTTCAAGAAGAAGGAATGCGAGCAGTATGGAAAAGAATTATCTGATCTGATCAAAGATTGGGTTTCGCACCCCGCGAAATTCAAGGCTGATAATAATGGAATTTATTCAATCTCCTCATTAGAGCCGCAATTCAAGTATATAGTGATGATGGCATGTAGGTTGTATGGGAAGGAGGGCACTAGTCACTTTTTCCTCCCATGGGTACCTCTTATTCATACAGTTGTTGAGGCTTTCTCTTTCGACTGGGCCAAATTGTTGTCTGACAGTCTGACCAGTCGAATTACAAAATACCGATTGCAGAGGGCAAGTAGGAAAGTGGTTTCATTCGTTATGTCTGCTTACATCATGGACGCCATTTTCTTCATGATACCTTTCCCACTAATGAATTGGAGTTGGGCTCCATCTAATACATAGTCTATTCATGTCTACCACTCGAAACTTTGGGAGGATAAAGCCAAAGAATTCATCTACAAGATCTTCAACTGGGTAATGGTACCAGTGCATGTCTCCATCTTAGGCCATCCACCTCCCATAATTTCAGATAACATCACGACCAACTTCAGTAGTGTAGAAAATTGGTATATAGAAGTGGAATTTTCATACATCAGGGACTTTGGCACCTCTGTTCCCCCATACGCTCTGTTGTTGTTCTTGCCAGATAAGCTATTGTGTCACGAGATCACCATACAAACTGTGCTTGGCAGGATAAGCAAAGAGCTCAAAGGAGTATCGAAAAAGGTATGGTCACCTTTTCCCATTCACATTGGTGCATACTCATTATTAGATTTTGGCCATGCCAGAGCCGAGGCTACGACCTTAGAAGAAATGAAATTGGTGGACATTGAGTTTAAGAAGCATGACCCTAATAAGGTTGCGAGTAATCACCTAGCGATTTGTGGCCTGAAGAAATACGAACACGAGGATTCGCCTCATGATGATTTAAATCTTCCGGGGTGAGAGGTCCTACTCTGAAGTCCTAAGTTGGATTCAAGCCCTGCCTCCCAGAGATATGGCCGATTTCTTTAAATTCCATGAGCACCGGCGGAGTTGTCTCCCCCAGGTTTTACAGGGTGAAAGCCCAAAGCTTCCATCTACACAGCAAACTGAAGCCAAAGGCTCAAAGGACTTGAGTCCTGACAAGGAGGAGAACCAAGAGAAAACAGGGGAGGCTGGGACCTCAGAACGAGGAGTCAAAATCCCTGATCAATAGGAAGGGAACCCAGGAAAGGGTACGATGGGAAAGCAGGTCCAAAGTCAAGCAGAGATACCCTCGCAAGGGGTGGGTGACTCACTATCACTCATATCAAGCAAGACAGCCACAGATGTTATCCCGAAACAATTATTGAAGGAAATTAGCAGTCTCATTGCTTCTATCACACCCTTACAATTCACAAAGGGGAACCCCGATGCAGGATGGGTTTTCAATGAAGAACTAATGCCCATTTCTGTAGAAGAGTTACCTCCTAATGAATTTTTCTTTGATAAGAAAAGGAAGGCCATAGGGAAACACGAGTTGTATCAAAAAGCGGGCACAATGGCTAAAAGGTTTAAAATCCTGACAGAAGGAAAGGTCATAGAAGAGGAAGAATTCGCCGACGAGATAGAAGGAACACTGGGGGCTTATGCTATAGGCAACTAGTATTCAGTTGGAACTTTGAAGGCACAGTTGAAACGAAAGAACCTCTTGATCGGTAAGTTGGAAGCTAAGGTGGCTACGACGGAACCAAATACCAGGGATGAGGTGAGAAAAAGGAAGGCGCTCCGCCCTTATGAAGGAAGACAAAAGACGAGGAAATGGTGAAAGGGCAGGCTTCTAGTGTTAAATGGTGACAGATGTCACTCCATTATATTTCTGGAGCTAGAGGAGAAGAAAAAGGAAGGCGCTCTGCCCTTATGAAGGACGACAAAAGATGAGGAAATGAAATGCTTCAATTCTTCATTTGTAACTGACAAGTTTCTAGAACGATTGGAATTCAAAATGTTTAGAAGTTTGTTTAAATATACATTTTGAAAAGAACAAGGGGGATTTTTCTTTTGGAGGGCCAACTGTGACATGGGATTTCCTATGCCAAAATTAATTAAAAATCAATTCAAAGACTCTGAATTTCGTGAAGACTGAGTTGTGTGTTATTCTCTGTTATCTCATGTCCATTTTCATTTCTCATATATATCTTTGATGAATGCTTAGCTGCAATTTAGTGCAACTTCTACTGTGGTGGTCAACTGTCTAGTCTTCTAAACATTTGCAGTTTTTCCTCTGTATCGGCTATCAGCAGGTACAAGACCTGTGAATTACTTAGATATCGATATTTTATGCTTTGTGAAAGTGTTTTACTATCTATTTTATTCTTTTGTTATAGGGTGAGATTCTCCCTCGATTGGAGCCTTGCATTGTTGACATATTAATGTTTTCTTACGTTTCATGTATGATTTTTTCTTAAGTTAACTCAGTTACGGGAAAAGACCTTTGGCTTTGTTATACTATTAATTCGGATCTGAGAGATATTTCTTATATAATCCAAAATTGAAATAGCATTTTAAAACATCAACCCCTTTAAAGCCATGTTTCTCCATGACTGTACTTGTGGCAAGACAACCCAACATTGAACCCGGCCTATCGGATCAAACCAACATCGCTTTGAATCTTTTCGATACTACACTTAAGACTGCCATCACCTAGGCAGAGCTCGAACATTCATGGGAAGCCATCGAACGGGATATTAGCATTCAAGAACATTGGGAAGATAGAAAAAGACAACTCAGAAATCAACCATAGCTTCCTTCCCTGAAGTTTTTTCTTTCCCTTTTTATCACTCACTCACTTTGAGATGCCTAGACTCTATACTTTATAGCCTTGAGTACAAACTCTAGGACAACAGGGGGTATTCATTAGTAGTGTGTCATTGAAAAATTGGCTATGGGAGGCTGGTGGTTCTAATCCGTGAAGAGAGAGGCCTTGGAGGGAACCATTTTGAATTGAGGTCTTGATATAGCGTCCTAGTCCTTCTGCCATTATGACAAAAAGAAAAGGGGAAAGAGGGTCTCCTTGCATTATCCCTCTTGAGGGGGAGAGGGGTTGAGAGGGAAAACCATTGATGAGGACTGAGAAGAAGGTCGAGGATATGAGGTTCAGTATCCAAGAGACCCAATCCCTGTCAAAACCGAATGCCGATAGAACCGCTTTCATATATTGCCAGCTTAATTTATGAAAATCTTTTGAAAGGTCAAGTTTTAGAAGCATACCTGGAGTGTGGGTGATTTTGAGTGAGTGAATGATTTCATGGACAAGAATGACACTATCCCATATTTTCCTTCCTTCGACGTATCCTGATTTCTCCTTGGAGATGATAAAAGGTAGAATAGGCTTGATTCTTAGAGCTATGACCTTGGAAATGATTTTGTAGATCACATTACAAAGAGCTATGGGTCTGAAGTTCCTCGGGCTTGTGACTCTTTCTTCTTTGGGTATTAGGGTGAGGAAAGTGGCATTTAGTGCTGGAAGGACTTTTCCAGGGCTGTGTAATTCCTCCACCAGATGACACACTTCCTCCCTTAACATTGGCCAACAGGAGTGGAAGAAGTCTGTTTGAAACCATCTAGACCTGGAGCCTTGCCTATAGGTAAGTCCCGAATAGCCTGATCCACATTTTCCTGCGTTATTGGTGTCATGAGAGCCTCATTTTGTTCCTGGGTGATTATAGTTGGGTTTTTTGGACCACCCTCTCTATTGCTAAAGTGAAATCCACCTGGGGTTCGAAGAGGAGATCCTTGTAGAAATCTGTCAGCTCATGCATTATTTCTTGATGATTTAACATGGTGTTTCCTTGTGAGTCTTCCAGCTTCATGATGTGATTGATAATGTGTTTGTGGATCATAGAACTATGGAAGAATTTGGTGTTCTTCTCTCCTTCATTGAGCCATTGAACCCTATATTTATGTCTCCATGGGATATCTTCTTGCTTGTGCCTTTATTCTAGTTTCCTTTTGAATTTATTTTCCTCCTGCTGATGGGTGATTGTGTATCCTGCTTGAATGAATTGTGCTTGGAGGTTCTCAAGTTTTTGCTCCAGTACTTTCCTCTCCTGAAAAATGTTCCCAAAGAACTCTTTGTTCCATTTTCGTACCTTTTGTTTGAAGTGTTTGAGTTTTTGCTGGAAGAAATACATTTTGGTGCCCATCTATGTATCCGTAGTGCTCCACGAGTGACGGGCCAGCTCCTGGAAATCTGGATGGGAGAGCCAAAAAATTTCAAATGTAAAGGGTTTAAGCTTGGGGGTGGAAATAGTGTCAACCCAGAGCTAAACCGACCAATGGTCCGAACTTGCCTTCGGGAGGATGTTGGATTCTACTAGGGGGCCTTCCAAGAGGAGAGTTTCTGAGATGAGGAAGCGATCAAGCCTACAAGATATTTGGTGGTTTCCTGATCTTTTGTTTGTCTAGGTGTAGGTGCCATTGTTTTTCTCATTGTCTACCAGTCTGAGGTTCTGTATGAGTTCCTGGAATTTAGCGCTATCCTGCTCCAGGTGATTTTTTCCCCCTCGCTTTTCCTCCAGCGTGAGAATCATGTTAAATTCACCTCCTATTATCCATCGCTTTCCCTCCGCTAAGGATCCTAAATAAGTCAGGCTCTGAAGAAAGAGGCCTTTGTCTTGGCTGATCTGTGGACCATAGACATTTGTGATCATTCATTCCTTGTTCGAACCAATGGCTCTGTAGTGCATTGTGATGCTGCATGGAGTGGAGAGGCTTTGATCGAGGATGACCATAGCAGGATTCCAAAGGATGGACAGGCCTCCTGAATCCCCTTTTGAGTCCATTTGATAGGATTCTTAGTTGTGCCAACATCGTTTGATGATATCTTCTACAATTTTCCCTGCACATTTTGTCTCTTGAATCAAGAATATATCAGGGTCTTCCATTTTGATGCAGTTTTGAAGAATCCTTTGTTTGAATATTCCATTTAGGCCTCTGATATTCTAGATGAGTATCTTCATAGTTAACAATTTGGTGGGTGGGAAAAGGAGCTCTTTGAGAGCCTGTGAATTTGTCCCGAGTTGATCATATAGTTTCCCGCCTCCTTTATTAGCTGATGAGTCAGTTTTCTGCCCCTTCATTTGTTTTCTTTTGGGTATTTTGTTGGATCTTGGTTTGGGTCTATGTTGATACCCAACCTATATGTGGCCCCTGCTGATGAGTCTAGAAATACTTTGTGGACTTTCTTGAGTTGGTCCTCTGGTAGGGTTTGGAGATCCTTCTTGTTGAGTGCTTCTTCTAACCTGTCTAGGTCGATTTCTGTTAGGTCCTGCTCATCCATTTCCATGATTATATCTTCCTCTCTTTCTGGTTCTTTCCCTGAGACTGGGTGAATCTGTGGATCTTCTTGGTTTGCTAGGGTTTGATGCTTTTATGCCAACTAATCTCCCTTGTACTTGTTGGGATCTTTCCCCTGGGTCTTGTGGGGGTTTTCCACTTCTTCTTCTTTTGGGAGGCGATTGAGTATTAGTTGGGTTATTTTTTCCGTTGATGGTTGTGGGCTTCTTCTATGCTTGTCTCCTCTAACTTTGAACCTAAGTAAATACTTCCTTTGGTTTCTCTTCAACTTCCTTCTTGGGGGGGGTAATTGAGAAGGAAGTCTCTGAAAAGGTGTCCATGTTCATGGCATTTTCGACATCTGAAAGGCATGTGTTCATAGTCTATGGTTTGGGCCCATTCCTCATCTTGGTATTCTAAAGTAACTGTGTCTGGTAGAGCTTTGGAGATGTTCATATAGACACATATCCTAGCATAAGAGGTGTATTTTCTTTATTTGGTAGCTTCAGAAGATTTGACATATTTACCCAAGGTGTTGCTTATGCCCATTAAAATTTCCTCTAACCAGAACTCTTGGGGTAGGGAGTAGAGACGAATCCATATCGGTGCATATGAAAAGTTTTCATTTTCTGGGCAGAAGCGGTTTGTCCAAAAACATAGGTAGAGGCCAGTCGAGTTGTAGAAATATGCCCCCCCTTCAAAGATCTTGTCCTTGTCCTCCAGGTTGTAGAATATTATTGTAAAGAAACCTTTGGAGCTCAATTGAAGCTCATAGTCTCCCTTGGGGTTCCACCACGCCTTGATCTAGCGAGCTAGGTCTTTTTCTATGGGCCAGAGACCTAGAAATTTTCCTATGAGGGCATGGTCTCACATGAACTGCGTATTCTCCCCTATCCTGGTGGTTTTGATGACGTGCCTGGGCGCAATCGAAACTTGGGGGATGCATTTGTCGAGTATCCAGACCCGATCTTCTTTTGGATGCGAGGACTCAACCTCCGTGTTCGATTCTTTTCTTATTTCCATCTCTTCCTGCATGTTTTGTTCTCGTAAATGCGATGGCGGCTCAAAGGATGGTCAACGCGCTCGCAAGTTTTCTGGATCATTGGTGGCAATGTTTCGGTACGAGGGGTCTTTTGCCGCCCCTTCTTCTCCCATTCTTCTGAGGTGGTTAGTGCAGTAGGGTTGAGTTAGTCAACGCATACCAAGGGAGTCAGAGAAGGTTCAGAACTGATGTTGCAAAGCCGACCATGAAGAAACCCTAATGTTGCAGATCTCAACCGTGACTTCTGGATCGATTGAATGTTACCTTGGGATGCATTGCGTAAATTCACTCACCTATCTTGGATTTCATTTGATTACATGGGATTTCTAGGGAAGATATTGTGTCTTTTTGGGTATTCATAAAGTTGTAGTCATTCTAAATGTTTTAAGTTTTGTTTTTGTGTTTTAATATTTTTAGTTAATATTTGTTTGAAGTCGGGCTAGAAATTGTTGAATCTATATATTTGAGTGGTTAGTTTTGTATAATCCGAGTGTCCTGGAGATTTTTTAGCCAACTAAATCCATTTATACATTCAAAAATACAATTTAAATAATGAAAAATTGTGATTTGGTACAGATTTATATCCAAATTAGGGAAAAAAAAAAAAACTTAGAACAATTAAACAACACCTTGAAAACTAGTAAATGGTTATGGATGACATATGTTTACTTTATATATATCCTTTCCACTAAATGTAATCAGCTATAAGATCCCAGATTACATGGGATTCAAGAGTGAGATATGAAAAAGCATTAAAGTTATGTTATAACATGGTAAGTTATAAAATGAGAGATTATATGGGATTTCATTATGTTGGGTGAAAAAACCTTTGGGTTTTGGAGGGGTTGTAAGTTGTTGATGGAGAAATCTGATCTAGAATGGGTTGATAGACTTGTTCTCTCTTTGTTTCTTGGGTTGAGCACTTGAGGTATAACCACAGGAAAAGCAAATGTGGATAGAGCCATAGGGGTATTTTAAATTGAGTGAGGAGTTGTCAATCCAAAGTAATTGAGTTTTTCAAAAGTATGAAATCATGGAAGAAAGAGTTTTTTGGGTTTTTATATATGAATAAAAACTAGCAACAACCACATTTATGTAAAAAGTGGTTGATATACGCGGATCGGTGCAATTTTCCACCTTTTTAAAATTAATGGCGCGGATCCGCGTATATCAACCACTTTTTACATAAATGTGGTTGTTGCTAGTTGACGGTCGACATGCAACCATTAATAAATTAATACATTTTAAATGTAATAAAAAAAAAATTATCTTTAATTTTTTAAAACTAATTATTAAGAATTTTTTAAATTATAATAATTAACTAATTATAATTAAGAATTGAAAATTAATAATTAATAATAAATTATTTTTTAATTAATAATTGATATTTTTTTTTTAAATAAAAAAGGTTAGTTCCTGCTATATTATAATATCTCAAAACTTTTACAAAATAGACAGAGTCATGGCACCATTACCAAAAGATGCTGCCGGTAACCGGAAAC
>JZKD02S2204713.1:41028-55830 GCA_000966675.3 Picea glauca | reverse complement strand
AGGTTTGATGAGTCCTCATTTTTGAAATCAAAATCTAAACAAAAGGATCAACATGAAATATATGACAAACATAAGATGGATGAAGAAGTAAGTGAAACAGAAGAAACTAAGGCTATTGACAGTGAACAATTAAATCCTACTTTGATATAGGGTACAACTCCATCCAAAAGCATGACTCCATCAAATACTCCAAGCAAGAGAATACAAAAAAATCACCCTAAAGAACAGATAATTGGTGACTTAAATGCAGGTGTTGGAACAAGAAGTAGAAGGCAAGACTCCACCTCAAATCATGAAAAAGTATCTTTACTTTCTCTGATTGAACCCAAAAGTATTGAAGAAGCAATTAAAGATGAATATTGGATGAAAGCAATGAATGAAGAACTTAGTCAAATAGAAAAGAATAAGACATGGGAATTGGTTCCTAGACCTTTGAATAAGAATGTCATAGGGGCTAAATGGGTTTTCAAAAATAAGATGGATGAAGCAGGTAAAATAACTAGAAATAAGGCTAGATTGGTTTGTAAAGGGTATGCACATGTAGAAGGAATAGATTATGAAGAAAATTTTGCTTATGTTGAAAGAATGGAATCCATTAAATTGATTCTATCTTATACTAGTTCTAAACACATTAAAGTTTATCAAATGGATGTAAAGTCTACATTTTTGAATGATGATTTAGAGGGAGAAGTATATATGGAAAAACCAGATGGTTTTCAGGTACAAGACGCAGAACAATATGTTTACAGGTTGAAAAAGGCATTGTATGGGTTGAAGCAAGCACCAAGGGCTTGGTATTCCAGAATTGACAATTACTTGAGGTAGCAAGGATTTAGGAAAGGTAACACTAATAGTAATCTATATATTAAAGAAGAAAATGATAGCCTGATCATTTTTGAGATATATGTAGATGATATCATTTTTGGTAGTGATGATAATAGGCTCAGTAAACAGTTTGTTGAAAGTATGCAGAAAGAGTTTGAGATGTCCATACTAGGAGAAATGAAGTTTTTCTTAGGCTTGCAAATTACTCAATCTGATATTTGGTATTTCCATTTATCAAACCAAGTATATCAATGAAATGCTTAAGAAATTTCAGATGGAAGATTATAAACCAGTTGGCACTCCCATGGTTACTAGCTATAAATTAAGTAAGTTTGATGATACTAAAGATGTTGATCAGACAATATACAGATCTATGATTGGTAGTCTTTTTTATGCTACAGCTACAAGACCTAATATTATGCATGTAGTTTGTCAAGTTGGCAAGTTTCAGGCTTCACGAAAACTTCTCATCTACTTGCAGTCAAAAGAATTTTCAGATATCTTAAGGGAACAATAGAATATGGTTTGTGGTATCCTACAGGTAATAAAATTGAGTTATATTCTTTCACAGATGCTGATTGGGCAGGTTTTGTTGATGATAGGAAGAGTAGTAGTGTAGCAACATTTTTTCTTGGAGGATGTCTTGTAAGTTGGTCAAGTAAAAAAAAATCAGTAGTGTCTCTGTCTACTACTGAAGTAGAATACATAGCAGTTGCAGGTTGTTGCACTCAGGTTCTATGGATGAAACAGATGCTCGAAGATATACATGTTCATTATGATGAACCTATAACTATCTTCTGTGATAATACCGGTGCAATTAGTATTTCTAAAAATCATGCTATGCATTAAAAAAAAATGCACATTCCCATTAAATTTCATTTTCTAAGAGAGAAGGTTGTGTCTAAAGTCATTAAAATGGAATATGTTGGCACAAAGGATCATATTGCAGAGGTATTTACTAAACCTTTACCTAAAATGCAATTTGAAAGTCTCAGGGATCAATTGGGGGTTTACCCTCTGTAATTTCATTTCATTCTCAATATTTCAAGGGCTTCATTATAAAATCAAACTGCACAGGTTTATTGACTATTATTGATAGGGGGAGTTGCTGTTAAAATGATAGATCTTTGCAAGTGGTTTTTTCTTTGCTCAGAGGGCGTATGGTTGATTCCTTTGCCATAGATCTCAAAAGGGGGATAAGAGATTTAAAGTTTGGCATCAATGCCAAAGGGGGAGTTTGTTGGTCAGTTTTCATAGGTTGTTGCACAGGTTTTGTCATTAATGTCAAACTTTTTGCTGAGAGTTCCTTCGAAATTCGGGAATTAAAAAATTGCAAGTTGAGAGATTCGGGAATTCGGAGATTACAAGTTGAGAGAATGGAGGCATGCTTCTCGATATACCGAAATGAAAATTCGTGATTCAATCCAGACCATTGGATCATGGAGGGTCAAGGACCGTCGATCCAAATATAAGCAGAATCGAATATCGAGAAACAAAGAAAGGAGGAGCTCAACCCTTTGACATCGCGATACGCAAAATTGCAAAATGCAAAGTCCCAAAAGGTTGTGAGCCATCGATCGGAGTGCAAATTTTCGATGAGATCGGGACCGTCTGATCAAAAAATACCGAAAGGGACACACGTCACATGATCTATGTTTTCGAGAGTTTTTGTTGGATATCATGAAGACATGATGGCCAAAGTACCGAAACCCCGACAACCATCCATCTCGATGAATGATTAAGTCATGTTCATTGGATTAATCATTGAAGGGGTAATATAAGAGTCGTATATGACCGTTGATCTGTCCCCAAGAAGTTAATGAGAACCATCTGATTTATATCCACCAGATTAATTGTGAATTCGTCATATCATTTCGGGGATCGTGATTTGGAGTGTCGAAACACTGCATCACTGAAACACCGAAATGCCTAAATGCAGAGTACACGTGGCAAGAGGTCATCATTTCGCTGACTAGAAATTCAAGAGAGGAGTGCTCTATCTTCTGAAATCAGGATAATATGAGGACCATTGGATGCGAAGGACACATGGCTAGCGATTATCATTTTGCTGACTGATAGTCAAAGGAAGAAAATTCCCCAACCTTCTAACTCCTGAAGTGAGAAACGCAAAAACACCTTTTTGGCATAGGTTGTGGTTACTGCCGGTGGTCGTATGAGAGGGAGGATCTAGCACGAATCTAAGCCCCATTTCAGGGATCGCAACATGAAGAGGCGAGATGTCTTCACCTCAGGATTGTCGATATGTGAATCGCGAAAGAGACTTTTTGATTAAGCCTGTGGTCACAGCCAATGGGCATATGGTTTAGCACAAATGTCTTGCCGAAGCACTCGAGGCTTGTTTCTGTTGAAAAGTCAAAACTCAACATATGCTCATTGAATGACGCTGATTAAATGATGAAACAGATCGAACGGTTGTTGTTCTTCTTGATGCCTTAGCCAATAATAATTTATGTAAGGTAGTTGTTTAGTTATTGTAACTAATTCTTCGAAGCATGAGGATTCTAATGTACACTCTGACTATCAAATAAATTGTGGAAGATATTGTGGGTGACGAGTGGGGAATAATGGTGGAGCTGAAGCTCTGAAACGGTGAAAAGAAATGAGGAAAATAGAGAAAAGATCAAGGAGAGAATATATATGTGCAGATTGATAAATTTACGAGGTTTGGTCAAGGATGGATTCTAATATGAATATATAAACAGAGAGGAATTAAATGTCTAAGATTTGACAGAGAAGATAAAGATTTGGTTTGCAAGTTCTTAGTGACATAGAAGGATTCCAGGGTGGTAGGGAGGAGCAAGGGGAGACTGTAAAAGTCTCCTGTACAAGTTGGTGCTTGTACATATGGGAGTTATATCTTCCATTCAGTAGGTGCTGAATAAACAGAGGTAGCAGCCTCATCTGGTTTGTAGCTCATATATAATAAGAATGTAAAGAGGAGTTGGAGCTTGCCTTTCATTCATAAGAAAAAGAGGTTTTTTCCTTTTGGGTTTCCTCATGAAAAATCATTGTGTCACTGTTTCATTTATGTGATTGTATATTTATTGGTTAAATGTATTACTGCAAGTTAAATGTTAAAGGCGTGATTTATTGATTAATAAGTAATCTTCTTATAAAATGAAATAAATTTTATACAACTGATTCACCCCCCCCCCCTCTCAATTGAATTATCATGTTCAACATAGATATGATTTTCTCCAGGCGAACAATCTGCATCGATATATACGTTCTCAATTTTGTCAGGAATTTGAGAGATGTCAATCGTGATGATGGGATAAATATTCGCCATGTTTCCTTAGGCATAAATACCATGTGTATCTAGTGGAACCACAACATGATCGACCATATCACTCAAGGTAGATCTAAAGTCATCCCGTTCAATACTAACAATCTCTGGGAGGAAATAAGAGCGATGATGCATATATTCCCAAGGCCTATCGGGACCATACATGGCCTCTAAGATGGCTTCATTTGAAGTTAAAGGATCTTCAAGGAAATTATGCAAACAAGACGATTGGGTGGCCCATACGGGTTGTAGAACGGGATCCTCCTCGTCTGTTTGTGACGAGAAAGGATCTTAGTCAGCAGTAGCATTAAGAATATCCTGATATGCAACCATTTCCACTGACACTATAATTTCCATCCTAATGTGTGACTGACCTTTTCTCAACATAGTCGGGGAAGGCAGGGTCCAAGGGTCGTTGAAGTACAAAGTGAGGAAAGGAACGAACCTTATTGACAATGAACATTCGCTGGAAATGACATGAATTTGATGGATTGGTGTCACGAGATCAAAGATACCCATGAGAGAGGAATACATTCCGACACCAACATCCTCGCTTTCCTGTCAAGAATTGTCGATCACTGGGATCGAAGGTACAACTGATACATTAGGACTAACATGCGCAAAGAACAATTGATCAATCGTCACTATTTTCCCTTCTTAAGGAAAACATAAAGTGCGGAAAACAAACAACACGACTGTGGTCATTGCATAAGTCCAATTACACCATAGTAGTAAATTATAGTCAAGGGGCACATCTACCACCTCGACATCAACCTCCATTGTCTTTCCACCTAACTCGATCGAAAAATCAGGAAGAATTCTATGGGGTTGAAATGAATGTCCATCAAATGCAGTCAACATAGTCATAGATTGGGATAGAGTCAGAGAGTCGATAACTTTCCAACAGGTTAGAGACATCACACACGTTGTATCACCTTCATCAATTACAGTGTGTTTGATGGTAATTTTTTGTACTCCACATGGATTTAAAAGGCTACGTGGTAAGGTACAAGTGAGGCTTAACATCCGTGATGTCAAACTTAATAATCTTTAAGCCACATGGTTCTAGATCTCCTAAAGCAGATAACAAGGAGCTCCTCTGTGAAGGACACGTCTAGCGCACCTCCAAAGCCGACATTGCATAAGGGGTTTGACCCTAATCTTTGATAATTGAATAGTCCTAGGAAGTTGTGGCATTAGGATTGTGGGCAGAGTATTTTAGTACTCCTTTTTGACTTTTTGATCTACAAGGGTGTTTTCGGAGGAGGGGGAGATTCTGGACCTGTAATAATCTGTGAAGAACCGTAATCACGAGATCGAGTGGCTACATCAATCTGCGACTTGACCATATTAACACATAGATGGCCACCTTCATGTGTCGAGGGGTTTTGACTCCCGCTCAACGCAATTGTGGTGTTGGAGGACCCCAAAGCCATGTGTTGATTGTGTGGAAACAGATTGGTCAGTACATCAGGCGGTTGTGATAAGATCCTCGAGGCTTCCTCGATTTTGGGTCATATGTGGGTAAAGTGATCATATTTACAAAGTTTACAAGGAAACTTCACCTTCTGTTTTTCTTTCTTTCCCTCACCAACATTATTACTCGATATATCATTGTTAGTGTCATCCTTGGCTTTGTTATTATTTTTCCCACCCTTATGATTATTACCTCGTCCTTTCCTTCTATTCCCTCTTGTTTGTTGGTTACCATTTGGGTTGGCCGACGACTATATAGAATGCACATCCACCGACTGAGTGGGAGTGGAGGATGAAGTCAAAGC
The DNA here is from genome assembly GCA_000966675.3 of Picea glauca. Lineage (NCBI taxonomy): Eukaryota > Viridiplantae > Streptophyta > Pinopsida > Pinales > Pinaceae > Picea > Picea glauca. The sequence continues at coordinate 49,917 of JZKD02S2204713.1, read as the reverse complement.
TTGTCCTACTATAGGTTGGCTTAGAGACAAATCCTTCATTTGGTTCTTCACCAAGTATGTAGACTTAGTATTTCAGAGCTTATGATGCTATCGACACGAGGCCCAGGATTTTGTCTAGGGTCATAATTCGATCGTGACTAGGAAAAATTTCATACAACATCCCAGACTGAGAATATATGAGGTCCAGTTGTTGGGCTTTGAAAATAGCTTATTCCTTAGATGTTATTCTGAATGTAGAAACATCCTTCGAAATATAAGGCAATAAGGACTTAAGGAACCACTCCAACAGAAACTCTGGAGGAATGTAGGCTTTAATCAACCTCTTCCGTCTATGCCACTCTTGGATATGGTCCAAGATATGCGTGGCCTTATCTTTGCGAAAATCCAAAAACAATTCTATGTCAGCATCATAATGAACCGACAACTGGAAGTGGTTGAGAAAGACTAAAATCATCTGATTAAATTTTCTATATGTTCCCCTTGGTATCTCAATGTACCATTTCACAGCAACCCCTGTGAGAGTGTGTGTAAATAGTCTCAAATGAATAGAATCGTCATTAAAGGAATTGGATGATCACCAAAGATGAAAAGTCATAACATGATCACATGGATCCTCTCCAATATTTCCTTCCAATTTTGGAATGTTCGAAGGAATATTAGTGGGGAAGGGAGGCCATGATGGGTCGTGACACACCGGGTCATTCATTAATCTCGACAGATCTAGTATATTAAGCATGGACATAAAAGGGAGTTGAGGTTGCGGCTTCTGAGCCAATGCTCCCAGGAAAGATTGGTGTTGAGGGATTGCAAGCCATCCATGGTTCTGATATATACCATGGCCATGTCTGGTAGGGTAATATCCTCCTCCAAACTAATTCATAAGAGGTTGTATGGGCACCATACTTGTAGAAGAGGTATAATGAGAGTTATAAAAACTTCCCCCAGTTGGAGGAGCTCTGGGCTGGGGGTTTCACATAATGTGAAACTGACTTCCTCTGGGTGGAACCTTGGAGAACAGAGAGGTATATTTCATAACAAATGTGTTTTTCGGAATCGGCATGGAGGGAGGAGGGGGAAAGGATGAAATAAGGAAAGTAACATGTCCGCCCAGTTGAGTACTCCATCCAGGAGCATTGAGACTAGGATTAGACCCGGAAGAAAAAGGAGGCTGGCCTCCAACCGCAGGATTCATTTGGGGAATATGACCTCCACCAAAAGAGAGAGGATCATGCAGAGGAACCATGCGCCCAGGTCCAAAACTAGGATTTGTGTTAGTTGCTGGAATAGAGGATGAAATTTGTGATGTCATATTGGGTATACCAAAAGAAAAAGGATTAGAGACCGAAAGTATGGACTGAGAATTGTATCCTGGCGTACCAAAAAGAGACCCAAAAGGGTTCATTTCTATGGGCCAAGTAGAAACCACAGGCTGGGTAGCAGTAGGGACGGGAACCTCCGACAATCCAACCGTCATGGTTGAAGGAGTCGAAAGAATCCAACTAATCACATAAGGTATATGAGTCAAGGGACTCCCTTTGTCGTTTGGATTTGACTCAGTACTCATAACTGGATAATCACAATTCTGGGAGGTGGAAATATATCTACCACATTTATTAACTTTATGTCTTTTAGAAGGAAACTTTAATAAAGACTCAAAATGTGGTGGTAACTTCAACAAACGGAAAGACCTGTGAGAAGGTTGGTCTTTCTCCATGATGGCTCAAGAATTGATATGTGAAACCAAATCCTAGGGCCAACTAACAATCAGAGAGCACACCAAAATAAAGAAAAAATACCAAATGTACACAAACATGATATAGTAGCTGAAAAGGGGCCTCCTTCACTAGAGTAGGTATGGCTCACCCAAGAGGGTCATGTGACTCCCTTCAAAATATTGGAGCTATCAAAATCATTTATAAGGGACCTAGTGGGCTTAACAATGCAGTCGGTCAAATCCCCCTGGAGAGGTAATCCTCCATAAAGGTTGTGTTTTTTTTTACCCTTATCTGACTCATGGTACCTGCAAAATAAACCCTACAAGTAACCTATGTGGCTACCTATGTCAAGAAACTAGAGCCACCACAATATAACCAATGAGTAGGCGAACAGTCGTAAGTCTGGTCCACCGTATGGGCAAGGTAACAACGCCCGAAATCTTTAAAGAACCACCTCTCACGGAGGTAAAGGTACTAGAAAGACCCCCAAATATGAATAGAACCACATACATATATCTAACGCTAAGAAGGTATTAGAGGGCTATCTCTGCAACCAACTTCGTGCGACCTCATGCTTAACTCCAGTGTGAGTGGAGCCTCCTAACGTCACTATTTACACAATGGGTTTCACCACTACCCAGTCAGACACATATGTTTAGTTTAATAGCCTTGGACAAGTTTACTCTCAAAATCCTATTCCAAGGCCCTACGTCTTATACTTGTTTGTGTACCCTGGAAACAAAATCATTTCTAATCAATTTTAGTTAATCAATGTTACTTTTAATTGATTTTTTTTACTCAAGAGATGTGGTCATGAAACTATTGGTATTACAACTCAGCATATAAGAGAAGCGAATATAAAAACACTGTTAAGTCCTAATCTTAAATTCTCAAGAGATGGTAAGCTTCTAAATGCAACTTTGAATTCAATTTCTACAATTTCAATGAAATGCAATCTTTCCACATGTGTCAAAATCAATACTAAGTAATCAAAATAGCCAATGCCATAATGCAAAATGGGCATTTTTTTGGGGTATTTTTGATATAAAGAAAATAAAATGCAAGGAATGAATAACAACTTCACATATAGACCCTACTACAAGCAAAAGAGACAATCCAAGTGGGATACCAAGAAGCAAACACTCAAACCAATGTGCAAGAACAACTAATGAAAAAAATGATAAGAAATAATATCGCCCTAAAATTGAACAATAAGAAGGTTTCCTATCACTTTGTAAGCACTTTACAATTAGGACAGAGACCCAAGAAGACTCAACAACCAACCAAACTTACCCAACCAACACCAAACTTAGCTAGTAAGCCTAAAGAGCTAATGTACGCGACTGTTTGAGAAAAACCCATGTATGTACGCACCCTACAGAAGGACAACTTGCATATGTACGCATATGTAAAGGGAAAAATCATGTATATATAGTAAAACACAACCAGGGAAAGGATTAAGCCAAGAAAATTAGATGCAAATTAAAAATAGGCTATCAAGAAATCAGGCGATAAGGAAACTCAACCTAACAGAGAGCAAGTCAAGGAGAAAAAGACTCTAAACCCCAAAACATAAGATCATTCCCTAGTATGGTCGCCAATTATGTTATGAGGAAAATCTCTCTATGGCATGGGGTAAACCACAACAAAGGGAATTCCATGCATAAATCAACTCTAATATCAAGTATGCTATATAAATGAAATGCTAACAAGACAAGGTCAAGATCCTACCTCGTCCAAAAGTTTGAGGAAGACCACTGTTGAGAGCGCAACTCAAAGATTTATACCTGCAACTTGTCCTCAACAACCAATATGCACAAGCATATGGTGATAATATTTAATGTTAGCATATATATTAGCATAATCCATTAACATACATGAAAAATACGCCCATGGAATAATAATTCAAATATTTGCAAGATATCAATTAGATGCAAAAAGAGTATTTCTATTAAAATAATCAACATAAGTATATAGGTGAGAGACTTCTGTAACGACACATCTTGGAACCAAGAAACTAAGTCCCTCCAGTTGGGCCTCCACCAAAGGCAAGCTCATATAAAGGAGACAATAAGGTTCTCCATCACAAAGAAGGAAGAGCTTGGGGGTTGAACAATGAGTTCACACTTTCAAGGATAAACGGATGCAGACTCAATATAAAGTGAAATTTCTCCAGAGTATCTTTGCTCTCAAAAGTTGAATTCTCTCCTCCTTCAAGGCTTGGATATGGATCAATTTATAGCATTCAAATGGAACTGAAGGGATGAGTCTGAGCGTTTCCAGTATATGGAAGGTCAAGTATCATGGATCTCATGACATGACATGGAAAACTGACATAATTTTTAATTTTGAGCACCAAACCTAATGTACACGGGCTGTAGTGGAGAAACCTGTGTATACGCTTGTTGTCTAACTGATAGGGCACATATATGTGGAAAAATGTGTTTTTTTGGATCTGGAAGGTTAAAAAGTGGACTTCAAGTCTGCATAGGGAAATGGAAAGGCCATCCAATCAAGTTGCATGGGGTGAGGAAAAATTAACTATAACAATGAGCTTCACTATGGTTAACCATTGTTGATTGTGGTTGACCATGGTTAACAATGGTTAACCATGTTTGACATTTGATTTCCATAGATGAGCATGGATAGCCATGACCATGGCTGACCATGACTATTGATGGCATTCACCATGTTTGACCTTAAGTATGATTGTGGTTGACCGTTATGTCAACTATGGTTGACTATTGTTGACCATGATCAAGAATATGGTTTAACATAGTTGACCTTGCCCATGGTTGACTATGGTTTTCCATGATTGAGTATGGTTAACCATGGTTGTGCTTGACATAGACCAAAGTGTAGTATGATTGTTCATGGTTGACCTTCACAAGGGTTGATTATGGTTGACCATGAAAATGGTTGACCAAGGTTAACTATGGGTGAGCATGCCCATGGTTGACCTTCGTAGACCATGTGGAGATGGTTATGCTAGACCATGTTGATTATGTTTAACCATGGTTTACTATGGCACTATCGCATTGCAAAGTTGATCAATTTTTGTTCGATAGATTGCGACATTAGGTTTTGTTCGTCAGATGACATCATAAGGTTATGGTCATCACATTGTGACGTAGGGTTTTTGTTTGTCACAATATGGCATTGGAATAGGTTTGTCACATTCTAACAGTGGGCTATATTAGTCACATTGTGATGTTGGGACATGGTTATCTCATTGCAATGTTGGACTATGTTTGTCACATTGGGACATTGGGTTGCGTACATCATATTGCCACATATGAAAATGTTTCTCACATTATGACGTTAGGATATTTGTATCATATTACGGTGATGAGGCTATGTTCATCACATTGTGACGAAGAGGTTATGTTCATGACACTGCAACAATATGGTTATGTTCATCACAAAGGGATGACATGGCTATGTTCGTCACATTATGACGTTACTATGTTTGTTAGAATGTGACGTGATTGCGTTCATGACATTGCAACAATATGAATATTTTCATTACATTGCAATGTTGAGAAATGGTCATATCATTGCAATGTTAGGCTATGTTTGTCACATTGCGACATTGAGTTGTGTACATCACATTGCAACAATGGGTTATATTCATCACATTGTGAGATGTGAACATGTTTCTCACATTATGACGTTAGGATATTTGTGTCACATTGCGGTGATGACGATATTTTCATTACATTGTGACGACGAGGCTATGTTCTTCACACTATGACAATACGACTATGTTCGTCACATTGGAACGACGGGGCTATGCTCATCGCATTGCAATGATAGGGATATGTTAGTCACATTGCGATGTTACTATGTTTGTCAGAATGTAATGCTACTATGTTAATCACAATGCGATGTTAGGAAATGGTCATCCTCCAATGTTGGGCTATGTTTGTCACATTGCGACAATGGTTTTGTTCATCACATTGCGGCAATGGGTTATATTTGTAACATAACAACATTTGGAAATGTTTCTCACATTATGATGTTGGGATATTTGTATCACATTGTAGTGATGAGGCTATTTTCATCACATTGTGACGCTGAAGTTATGATCGTCACACTCCGACAATATGGCTATGTACATCACATTGCGATGACGGGGCTATGTTCATCACATTGTGATGACAATTTAATTTTCATCACATTGCGATGTGACTATGTTTGTGAGATTGTGACACTACTATGTTCGTCACATTGCAACATTATTATGTTCCTCATGTTGCAACGTTCGATTTTGTTCATCAGATTGGAACATCCAGTTATGTTTGTCACATGACAAGGTTGGTTTATGTTTGACATATTACAAAAGGGAAGTTTTGGCCAATTTAAAAAAAAAAATAAAACAAAGTCTTTCCTTTGTCACAAAAATACAAACTTTGAACTGAAGTGATGTATTAAATAGAAGGAAAATTAAAATCACACTTCTTCTAAGGACATTGATAGAAAATCTTCTTTAACTTTACAAATGATGTTACTTCTAAAGAAATTGATATCAAATCATCTTGAACTTTGTAGATGATGAATTATACTTCAAAATTGATGACGATTTATTATTGTTACAAGGACATTTAAGTACACCACACATGGATCATAGAGTGTACACCCTGTTTGGTTATTCATTAGAGTGCGACGATAAGGGTATTTTTGTCACATTACAATGATGGGGCTATGTTCATCATAGGACATTTGCCTCACATTGCGATGAAAGGATAATTTCATCACATTGCGATGTCAAGGATATGTTCATCACATTGCAATGACAAGGCTATGTTCGTCACATTGCGACAACAAGGCAATGTGTGTCACATTGTGAAAATAAGGCTATGTTTGTCACATTGTGACAACACGATATTTGCATCACATTCTGACGAAATGATATTTTCATCACATTGCGACGACAAGTCTATGTTCATGACATTGCAACAACAAGGATATGTTCATCATAGTGCAATGATAAGGGTATGTTCGTCACATTGTGACAACGAGGCTATGTTCATCACAGGATATTTACGTCACATTGCGACAAAAGGATATGCATCACATTTCGACGATGAGGCTATGTTCATAACAGGATATTTGCATCACATTGTGATGAATTGATATTTGTGTCACATTACGAAAACGAGGCTATGTTCATCACATTGCAAGGACAAGGCTATTTTTGTCACAGTGTGACGATAAGGGTATTTTCATCACATTGTGACGATGGGGCTATGTTCATCGAAGGATATTTGTATCACATTGTGACAAAATGATATTTTTGTCACATTGCGACGACAAGGCTATGTTCATCATATTACAATGACAAGGCTATTTTTGTCACAATGTGATGACAAGGACGTGTTTGTCACAATGCGACGATAAATTAAGACCCTAATACTAAAAAGTATAAATTTTACTAAAATAAATTTCATTAGATTAAAACCCCTATAAAGAATGAAAACTTAAAATCTAGTTTATTACTATTATTCCATTATTATGACTAAAATTAATTTATTATTATTTAAATTATTATATTATTATTATAAAAAAAATCCTAATACAAATAACCCTAACTCTAATAACAATTAACAATAATTATTATTGCCACTTCCTTTTGTTGTGAATTGCAAATTACAAAATGACTATGGAAATCACACACAAACTTGTATTTCTCTCAAGATTTGCAAATTACAAAATGACCATGGAAATCACACACAAACTTGTATTTCTCTCAAGATCACAAAACAGGGAGATGCCTACAAGGATTTTCAATTCCCAAAATCACTCAAGTTGGACAGATAAATAAACTAAAGCAATGATAAAATGTGAGTCCAGTTATCCATTTGCAAATGCAATTTCATGAAATGAGATCGTTTCATTGAAACATGTTGATTGCATAGCAATTTTCGATAAGCTAAGGGAAACTATAGATGTGTAGTCTTTCATGAAAATAATTTAATGTAGAACATAAATTTAGATGGAAGAAAAACACAAGATCTTTTAGAACTTGATTATTAAATTTATTATATCAAATTTATAAAAAAGATCATATTTAAACTAATTATAAAATATACAGTTTGTTGTGAAAACACTAAAAAAATGTGGTCTTCTCTTACCATATTAAAATTTGAATATTTAACCACTTCTCATTATAGTCAATGTTGAGTTTAATTAATTAAAATATAACCACTTCTCAATGCACTCAATGTCAAGCTTAATTAATTAAACATGAAACCAAACTCAATTAATTAGAGACAAAACCAAAATATGATAGTGATCAATGCAAAAAGTCTTGTTCTAATCACTTAGAATGGACGATATTAATGTAGATATCCATCAGCAAAGATATCTTTTATGTTCCATTAATCTTTATAATTTCAAAAACAATTACCATTAATTATTATTAGCACTCAGTGTCAAGCTTAATTAATTAAACACAAAACCAAACTTAATTAATTAAAGAAAAAACCAAAATATGATAGTGATCAATGTAAATTCTAACCTTGTACAATATCTACTACAAACAGATATTCAGTAAAGGAACATAAAATATACAATGGAAAATACAAACATTACATAGAGTTTTTCCCCTCGAAACCCAAACTGGGAAAACCAACATATTCTATATTATTCATCATGTTACAATGTTTACAATACAAAATACATATAGGATCCAGTGGCATCCAAAACCCTAACCTAATGACCTAGATTAGTCAAAAACCCTAATTCCTTAACCGGAAATAGAAAACCATCGGCAAAGAAACCATGTGTCGAAAAAACCACCTAAATATAATGCAGTCCTGAAAAATGCGGTCCCGATGCAACAAAAAAAAAATCGGAAGCACTGCCCCCTAACACCCCTGCGCGCCCGACACATACTCTCAAAGACTACTACTCGTGCAAAGAATATAACACATGCCCAACATTCTCCCACTTGTTGTTTTCTTTGCATACAGGGGGTTACATGGTTACATAGTCAACAATCCAGGGAAACAATGCCCATGGATCCTCTACAGCAAGAGAACTTCTCAGTGCTCACAAATTTTGTTAATGAGTCTGCAACATTCTTCAAAGTGTCCACCTTCATCAGTGATACTTTCTTTTCTTCAATCATGTCTCTTACAAAGTGATATTGAACATCAATGTGCTTTGTCTT
>JZKD02S2204713.1:24765-40032 GCA_000966675.3 Picea glauca | reverse complement strand
AGTTTCCTCTTTTTTTGATCTCTTTTAATTTCCATGCCCAAAATGAAATTTGAAGCACCGAGATCCTTCATGTCAAATTTAGAGGACAACTGAGTTTTCACATCCTGGATAATCTACTTGTTGTTTCCTAGCAGCAACATGTCATCCACATATAAGACCAAATAAATTAAATGATCACCAATCAATTTAAAATGCACACAATGATCTTCTTTGCTTCTTGTGAAGAAAAGTCCCAACATATAAGTATTAAATTTTTGATACCACATTCTTGGTGATTGTTTTAAACCATACAGGGACTTTTTCATCTTGCATACCAGCTCCTTCTTTCCCTTCACAGCATAACCTTTTAGTTTCTTCATATAGATTTCTTCTTCCAGATCCCCATGTAGGAATGTTGTCTTCACATCCATTTGTTCTATTTCAAAATCAAATGCAGCAGCAACAGATAACAAAAATCTTATGGAGGTTAACTTGGCAACAGGAGAAAAAAATCTCACCAAAATCAATTCCCTGAAACTGGGAATAACCCTTTGCTACTAACCGAGCTTTGTATTTCTCCACTTTTCCTTTTGCATTCAACTTCTTTTTAAATACCCATTTGTTGCCAATGGGCTTTCTTCTAGTTGGCAACTCCACTAGATCCCAAGCCTCTTTCTCATCCAAAGATGACATTTCTTCATCCATGGCCCTTTTCCAGAGATTTACATCCTCTGAATCCACTGCCTCCCTCACAGTTCTAGGATTATCATCAGTAATAGACAAAGAAAAATTTGAACAGAAATCAGATTGACTATACCTTTCCGGTAGCCTTATTTCTCGATTTGATCTCCTCAATACTGGAGTATGAGGATCTTCTTCTTCTGATTCATGTTCTTTTGTAGAGTCTGATTCATCATCCTTTAAATCAAACTCTATCTTCTCTGGTTCTTCCTTACTTGGTAGGGCTTCCTGTTTAACAACATCCTTCATTTCTCTAAATACCACATCTCAGCTATACACTACCTTCTTATTTTTTGGGTTCCAAAGATTATAACCTTTGAGACCATCTTTATATCCAATAAAGATACACTTTTCAGCCTTCTTATCCAGCTTACTCATGTTTTCCTTTGGAACATGAACATATGCATCGCAGCCAAAAACCTTGAGATGTGTGAGAGAAGTTTCCTTACCAGTCCATACCTCTTGTGGAGTCTTGTCGTCTAACGCTGATGAGGGTGATATGTTGACCAGGTAACATGCAGTACCCACTACCTCTGCCCAGAATTCTTTCCCTAACCCGGCACCACTGAGCAAGCACCTTGCTTTTTCCATCAGCGTCATGTTCATCCTTTCTGCAACTCCATTCTGCTAAGGTGTATATGGAGTAGTATTCCACCTTTCTATACTGCACTTCTTACAAAATTCTTCAAATTCATTTTCGCATAACTCTCTGTCATTATCTGTCCTCAACACCTTAATTATTTTCTCTGTTTCATTCTCAACAAGAGCCTTAAACTCTTTAAACCTATCAAAGACTTCAGATTTCTTACTGAGGAAATATATCCAAGTATTCCTCGAGAATTCATCTATAAATGAGACATAGTGCATAGATTTTCCCAATGATGGGACCGACACAGGTCCAAAAATATCACTGTGAACTAGCTGTAAAATTCCTTCTGCCCGCATTGCACCAGAGGGGAATCTTACCCGATTCTGATTCCCATATAGACAATGTTCACATACATCAAAATCCAGAGAGAAGTTATACATACCTTCAACCATACCTTTACTGTGTAGTAGTCGAAGACCCTTCTCTCCTATATGCCCCAGTCTTTGATGCCACGACATAACCTTTTCTCCAGAGACTGTAGGAGTTTTTTCTTCTTCAACTCCAATATCAGGAACAATGGAACTATTACACCCATCACTAATAGTGCTTCCTTACAGCTTATACAAAGTTCCAAACCAAAATCCCCTCAGCAACACCATTGCTCCTCGAACCATCCTGCAGGTTTCCTTTTCAAATATTTTTTTTACCCCTGCATCGTCCATTTTTCTTACAGAAATCAAATTTATGGCCAAACCTGGGATGTGCAGAACACCAGGCAGTTTTCTAATCCTTCCATCTATGAGCCTCAACTTGACCCTTCCTCTTCCTATGATTTTGGTTGTCGAATCATTACCTAAGAAAAAATTACCTTCATCATACCTTTCATATTCGCAAAACCACTCCCTGTGGGGAGTCATATGGAAGGATGCACCAGAGTCAACCAACCATGCCTCATGATCTGCATGTGTGCTTGAAGAGGCCAAGTACACATCCCCTCCTTCTTACTTGGAGGTCTTTTCTTCTGTAGAAGAATATTCTTCAGATCCTTTCTTTTTCTCAACTTTGGATCTACACTGCTTCTTATAGTGCCCTTCTTTTCCACATCTCTAACATACCCTTACAAAATTTATGGGAGATTTAGATCTACCCTTAGAGTTAGATCTCCCACTTGAGAAATTAGATCTATTTCTTTCCTAGGAACGTCTTCTTGCAAATAATGGGTCTGTGCTATGTCCTTCCATATTCTTCCATCTCATATCCTCTGAAAACAAGGATGAGACCACTTCTTCAAACTTCAAGGAAGTTGTATTACTACCTATGGCCACAACCAGACTATCCCACGAGTCTTGTAAAGAACACAACAAACTAATACATTTATATTCATCTAAAATTTTAATCTCAACAGATACTAACTGACTTACCACGGTATTGAAGGTGTTCAAATGCTCTGCCACTGAGTCTCCATCTCTCATCCTCGGGTTATACAACTTCTTTCTCAGGAATAATTTATTTACCAAGGACTTAGACTGATACAACTTCCCCAACTTTTTCCATAAATCCTTGGTTGTAGCTTCCTCTGACACATTCAGTAATACTGAATCAGAGAGACACGGTCGGATTATGCTCTTTGCCTTCCAATCCAACTTTTTCCAGTCATCTGCAGAAGTTCCTGTAGGTGCAGTACCTAGATCTATCGCAATCCACTGATCTTTGTCCACCAACAGATATTCCATCTTGAGCTTCCATAGCTCAAAATGTTTCCCATTAAATTTCTTGATCTCCATCTTCAAATTGCTTGCCATTTCTTTTCACCTGAAAAAACAATACTGCATATCTCCCACTGTAACAAGGCTTATCATAGTCTTGAGCCAAACCCTTGACCACAAAGGTGTCCCCCTGAAGGCAATAAAGTTCTGATACCAAATGTAAATTCTAAACTTGTACAATATCTACTGCAAACAGATATTCAATAAAGGAACATAAAAGATACAATGGCAAATACAAACATTACACAAAGATTTTTCCCCTGGAAACCCAACCCGAAAAACCAACATATTATATATTATTCATCATGTTACAATGTTTACAATACAAAATACATATAGGAGCCAGCAGCATTGAAAACCCTAACCCAATGACCTGGATTAGTCCAAAACCCTAATTCCTTAACCGGAAATAAAAAACCATCGGCAAAGAAACCATGTGCCGAAAAAACTACCTAAATATAATGTGGTCCCGAATATAACACTACTACTCATGCAAAGAATATAACACATACCCAACAATCAATGCACAAAGTCATGTTCTAATCACTTAGAATGGACGTTATTAATATTAATGTAGATAGCCATCAACAAAGATATCTTTTATGTTCCATTAATCTTTACAATTTCAAAAACAATTACCATTAATTATTATTAGGTATAAAGGACTTTTCAAAGTGGTTGAATAAATTGTAACAACCTTCCTATTTAAATTTATAGATACACATTAATTGAGATATCAAAAAGATTTGTGTGTAACTATAATAGATTTGAAATATCAAATTTATTTAGATACAATTATTTTTTCTTTGGTGTTTATAAATTATCAAAAATATTTGTGTTACATGAAAATTTGATTTCAAATTAATGGGGAATAATGTGTAAGTTTATGAGGTTTTTTAATATTTTCAACTCTCAAAGTTAAGTTTTGTGGTAAATTTTTATAACTTCATACATTAACAACATGTTAACAATTTATATTTAAAGTAATCTTATAAGATAAAGAATTCAGTTGTGATTACAATAATTTTGGATGCAAGTTTGAATGACAATTTTAGATGCAATTTTTTTTTATGTTTATATTGTTGGATCTGTAGATTTGAATGATTTGAGTGATTAAATCTATGTAGTCCATTTATAATTATCTGAGTAGGATGATTTTGGGATACAATGAGTGATTAAATTTGAGTGATTAAATCTATGTAATCCATTTCTGATTATATGAGTAAGATGATTTTGAGATACAATCTAATAAAGTGTTTTGAAATGACTCAATATTTTGTACAACCACATATCCTTTCAAATATAACAATCAACAATAAACAACATCATGTTTAGAGATAAAGTGAAGTGTTTTGAAATGACTCAATATTTTGTACAACCACATATCCTTTCAAATATAACAATCAACTTTTCAAATATAACAATCAACAATAACCAACATCATGTTTGGAGATAAAGTGGAAGGCCTAATTTTAGAACTCTGAGCACCGATCAAGAGACATTAGTCATTCAAATAAAACATAGATGCTATGTTTCTCATGATTTCTTACCCAAGTGTTTTGAAGTGACTCAATATTTTGTACAACAGCATATCCTTTCAAATATAACAATCAACAATAACCAACATCATGTTTGGAGATAAAGTGGAAGGCCTAATTTTAGAACTCTCATTCAAAAAACATAGATGCCATGTTTCTCATGATCTCTTACCCAACATAACCAACAACCTTTCATTATCAATTAAAAAACCAACAACCTTTCATTATCAATTAAAAAAGAAAAAGCCGTTAGCCAGAAGAGGGTTAAGGAAATTTCAAATTTCCAAAAGTGATTCTTAATTTTAAGATGTTATATAGAAGTTCAAAATTATATCAATTCGTCTTCTTCCAATCTTATTATGTCCACGACTGTTAGATTCCAAGATTTGGTGACGTTCATTGATTTCAATGAACCTGTTATTCACAATTGTATCTATCCATTCATCCTCCAGGTTTTCGCAATTGCTCATGATCCATGATCAATTCTTCTAGCAAAGACAAACGCTCAAAAACTGTGCACAATTCTTTCAACTTAACACGGGAATTCGAATATAATTCTTGTAGAGAGGGAAGCTTACCAAAACCTTCAGGAAGCTTCAAATTGTTTTCAAGCTTTTACAAATTTCCAAAATTTCCAAATTATTATATCAAATTTATTAAAAAGAATCAAAACTTGGCCTTCTCTTACTCTATTAAAATTCTAATATTTAACCACTTTTCAGTGCAGTCAATGTCAAGTTTAATTATTGCAGTCAATGTAAAGTTTAATTACTTAGTGTTTTTTAATGAAATAAAGATAACCACTTCTCAATGCACCTATTATTAATCTTAATTAATAACCACTTCTCATTATTCCAATATTTAACCACTTCTCATTGCACTCAATATCAAGTTTAATTACTTAAAAAAATTACTTCTCAATACACCCATTGTCAATGTTAATTAATAATCACTTCTCAATGCATCCATTCTCAATCTTAATTAATAACCACTTCTCAATGCACCCATTGTCAATCTTAATTAATAATCTTAATTAATTAAAAACAAAACCAAACCAAACCATGATAGGTGATCAATGTAATGCACTGTTGTTATAACTTAGAATCTTAGAATGGAAGATATTAATCTGATATATGAATCTTGTTGTTATAAGATAGAATGGAAGATATTAAAAGATAGAATGGAAGATATTAATCTGGATAGCCATCAACAAAGATATCTTTTATCATCAGCAAATGTTATAACTTAGAATCTTTAGAATGGAAGATATTAATATGATATATGAATCTTGTTGTTATAAGATAGAATTGAAGATATTAATCTCGATAGCCATCAACAAAGATATCTTTCGTCATCAACAAATGTTGTTATAACTTAGAATCTTTTGAATGGAAGATATTAATTTGATATATGAATCTTCTTGTTATAAGATAGAATGGAAGATATATGAATCTTAAATGGAAGATATTAATCTCCATAGTCATCAATAAAGATATCTTTTATCATCAACAAAAATATCTTTTATGTTTCAACAATTATTATTAATTATTATTAAGTAGAAAAACATTCAATACATTCATTGTCAATCTTAATTAATTAAAGACAAAACCAAATGATGATAGTGATCAATGCAATGTTGTTATAACTTAGAATGGAAAATATTAATCTGTATCGCCATCAACAAAGATATGCTCTATTAATCTTTATAATTTCAAAGACAATTATTATCCAGTATTATCAGGTAGAAAGACATTTCGTTAACAATCTTCCTATTTAAATTTATAATTCCATAAATAGAGATTATATAAATTAACCTAAATCCATTTATTTAGATGCAATTTTTTTGGTGTTTATAAATGATCAAAAAGATTTGTGTCATATAAAAATTTGATTTCAAATTATTTCGAAACAGTGCCTAAATTTATGAGGTTTTTTCATATTTCAATTACCTAAGTTTATGAGGTTTTTTAATATTTCAAAGGTTTTTATATAAACATTGAGATTGAAACATCAAATCTATTATTTAAATGCAGAGGTTTTTTAATATTTCAACGAAATATCAACAAATTATTACGATTTTTTAATATTTCAAAGAAATATCAACAAATTATTGAGGAATAAATTTATGAGATTTTTTCATATTTCAAGTACCTAAGTAGGTTTTTTAATATTTCAACTCAATGTTATTGAGAAGTTTTTATATCAAACATTGAGATTGAAACATCAAATCTAATTGAGGATCTGCTCAAAAAGGGACTGGGTCTCGATATCGCTCTGCGAGGTCCGCAATAAGCTATCAAAATGGAAAGGATTATTCTAAGCAAGATGGTGTGGTGGGTATTGATCTAGGTCTATAACTGCGCGTATGTAAAAGGAATAGGCCCTAGGCAGAATACTGGGCGAATGCGCATCACTTCTGGGTACAAAGGGTCCGACCAAGAGTGCTAAATGAATTGAATAATCTTTCTATAACTAGGTATCGATCTTACTTTGATGTTATTGGGTTGGATGCTTTTTTCTTTCCTTCCACGCTGCTTTATCCACCACTGAAACTCAGGCAACTAGGTCAACTCTCCCCGCCCCTGCTTGCTCAGATGCATTTGGGTCTACCGGGGGATTTGCATTTCCTAATGGTGAGTGAAACTAATGATGCGTATGCACGCTACTAGCTTGGCTTAGCTGGGTTTGCAGGGGATTGCTTCAAGTGCCAGTATGCCTTGCTTACCCGTAAGTCTGGTGAGTTTGGTTTTTTAATATTTCAACTCAATAACATTATATCAAACATTTAGATTGAAATATCAAATCTATTTAAGTTTTTTAATATTTCAATTCAATAACACAATAACATTAAGATTGAAATATTTTAATTCAATAACACAATAACATTAAGATTGAAATATCAAATTTATTGTTATTAACTCAATAACATTGAGATTAAAATATCAAATTTATTGTTATTAACTCAATAACATTGAGATTAAAATATCAAATCTATTTAAACTCAATAACATTGAGATTGAAATATCAAATCTATTTAGATGCAGAAGTTTTTTAATATTTCAATCTCAATAACATTGAGATTGAAATATCAAATCTAAATGATACAGAGGTTTTTTAATATTTCAACTCAATAACATTGTTATTGAGATTAAAATATCAAACTCAATAACATTGTTAATGTTATTGAATTGAGATTGAAATATCAAATCTATTTAGATGCAGAGGTTTTTTAATATTTCAATTGAAATATCAAATCTAAATGATGCATAGGTTTTTTGACATTTCAAATTGAGATTGAAATATCAAACTCAATTCAAACTCAATAACATTGTTAATGTTATTGAATTGAGATTGAAATATCAAACTCAATGCTATTGAGATTGAAATATCAAATCTATTTAGATGCAGAGGTTTCTTAACATTTCAATTGAAATATCAAATCTAAATGATGCAGAGGTTTTTTAACATTTCAAATTGAGATTGAAATATCAAACTCAAGAACATGTTATTAAGATTGAAATATCAAACTCAATAACATGTTATTGAGATTGAAATATCAAACTCAGTTTAGATGCAACTCAATAACATTGAGATTGAAATATCAAATATATTTTAACATGTTATTGAGATTGAAATATCAAACTCAATAACATATTATTGAGATTGAAATATCAAACTCAATTTAGATGTAACTCAATAACATTGAGATTGAAATATCAAATCTATTTAAATGCAGAGGTATCTTAATAACATTGAGATTGAAATATCAAATCTAAATGATTTTTTAATATTTCAGTTCAATATTTTTTAATATTTCAACTCAATAACATTGAGATTGAAATATCAAATCTATTTAGATGCAGAAGTATCTCAATGTTATTGAGATTGAAATATCAAACTCAATAACATTGAGATTGACATTGAAATATCAAATATCAAACTCAATAATCTCATTGAAATATCAAATATCAAACTCAATAACATTGAGATTGAAATATCAAACTCAATAACATTGAGATTGATATTGAAATATCAAATATCAAACTCAATAGCATTGAGATTGAAATATCAAATCTATTTAGATGCATAGGTTTTTTAATATTTCAACTCAATGTTTTTAATATTTTAACTCAATAACATTGAAACATTGAGATTGAAATATCAAATATATTTAGATGCAGAGGTTTTTTAATATTTCAAATCAATGTTTTTTAATATTTCAACTCAATAACATTGAGATATCAAACTCAATGTTAACATTGAGATTGAGATTGACATTGAAATATCAAATATCAAACTCAATGTTAATGTTTTTTAATATTTCAATTCAATAACATTGAAATATTAAATATCAAACTCAATGTTAATGTTTTTTAATATTTCAACTCAATAACATTGAAATATCAAACTCAATGTTAACATTGAGATTGAGATTGACATTGAAATATCAAATATCAAACTCAATGTTAACATTGAAATATCAAATATCAAATTCAAGATTGAAATATCAAATCTATTTAGATGCAGAAGTTTTTTAATATTTCAACTAACATTGAGATTGTAATATCAAATCTGAATGATGCAGAGGTTTTTTAATATCTCAACTCTATAACATTGAGATTGAAATAGGTTTTTTAATATTTCAACTCAATAACATTGACATTGAAATATCAAATCTATTTAGATGCAGATTTTGAATATTAAATTTATCTCAAAATCTATTTAATCAAAATCAAAATCTATTTAGATGCAGAGGTTTTTTAATATTTCAAATTGCGATTGAAATATCAAACTCTATGTTATTAAGATTGAAATATCAAATCTAAATGATGCATAGGTTTTTTAATATTTCAACTCGAGGTTTTTAATATTTTAATTGAAATATTAAATTTAAATTATGCATAGGTGATGTATAGGTTTTTTAATATTTCAATTGAAATATTAAATCTAAATGATGCAGAGGTTTTTTAATATTTCAAATTGAGATTGAAATATCAAATTTAAATGATGCATAGGTTTTTTAATATTTCAATAAAAGGTTTTTTAATATTTCAAATTGAGATTGAAATATCAAATTTAAATGATGCATCAATATTTCAAATTGAAATTGAAATGTCAAACCCAATAACATTGAGATTGAAACATCAAATCTAAATGATACATAGGTTTTTTAATATTTCAACTAGATTGAGATTGAAATATCAAATCTGAATGATGCATCAATATTTCAAATTGAGATTGAAATATCAAATCTAAATGATGCATCAATATTTCAAATTAAGATTGAAATATCAAACTCAATAACATTGAGATTGAAATATCAAACTCAATAACATTGAGATTGAAATATCAAATCTAAATGATACATAGGTTTTTTAATTTTAATATTTCAACTAGATGTTTTTTAATATTTCAACTCAATAACATTAAGATTGACATTGAAATATCAACTATCAAACTCAATAACATTGTGATTGAAATATCAAATCTATTTAGATGTAGAGGTTTTTTAATATTTCAACTCAATAACGTTGAGATTAAAATATCAAATATAAATGATGCATGATGCAGAGGTTTTTTAATATTTCAACTCAATAACATTGAGATTGAAATATCAAATCTAATTAAATAGATTTTGAGATATTAAATTTATCTCAAAATCTATTTAATCTAAATCTAAATCTATTTAATGTATTTAAATGCAATTTTTTTGGTGTTCATAAGATGCAATTTTTTTTGTGTTCATAAATTATCAAAAGGATTTGTGATATATAGAAATTTGATTTCAAATTATAGGGGAGCAGTGATAATAATTTTTTTTCAATTTACTGGGAACAGTGATAATTTTTTTGGTGTTGATCAATTATCAAAAAGATTTGTGATACATAGAAACTTGATTTCAAATTATTGGGAACAGTGGGTAAGTTTAAGAGGTTATAACTCCATACATTAAAGACAACTATATATATTTGAAGTTATTTCACAAGATATTGGGAACAGTGATAATTTTTTTTTTCAAATTATTGGGAAACAGTTTGGTGTTCATAAATTATGAAAAAGATTTGTGATACATAGAAATTTGATTTCAAATTATTGGGGAACAGTGGGTAAGTTTACGAGGTTTTTAATATTTCAACAATGAAAGTTTTCTGTAAATCTTTATAACTCCATACATTAAAGACAACTATATATATTTAAAGTGATTTCACAAGATAAATATTTCAATATCTGTAATAGGGTAGAAAATTGTGATGAAAATTATTTTGGATGACAATTTCAGATGCAAATGTTTATGGTGTTTATAACTAGCACAGCCACAAATTCGTGGTTGGTGAAGGTCGAAAGAACGGTTTGCAAAACCTGAACTGTCTGGAAAGAGAAACGGCCCAGAGGTGGACTGAAGGAGTTGGCTAGAAGGAGGCAGAGAACCAGGTTGGTGAAGGGCAAAGGTTTAGGTTGGCCTAGAAAATGAAACCCTAATCACTCATATGTGGCAATCAGCTAGCTACCATAGTAAATTTTAAATTTTAAATATGATTAAGTAAAAGTAAAAATATAAACATGTAAACTGATGTCTTTATAATAGCGAGGAAGATAGTGGTTGAAATCACAACCAACAACCATTGATTTATTGACAACCATTGATTTATTGGGACTACTAAGAATATTTCATCAATATTTAATCTTGTCCATACAAAACTGATTAAGCACTAAAAACCTATTAAATGTACCCATGGTCAATATAAACCCGTGCACCATTCTTTCAACTTAACAAGGGAATTCAAATATAAACCCATGCACAATTCTTTCAACCAACAACCATTGATTTATTGACAACCATTGATTTATTGGGACTACTAAGAATATTTCATCAATATTTAATCTTGTCCATACAAAACTGATTAAGCACTAAAAACCTATTAAATGTACCCATGGTCAATATAAACCAGTGCACCATTCTTTCAACTTAACAAGGGAATTCAAATATAAACCCATGCACAATTCTTTCAACTTAACAAGGGAATTCAAATATAATTCTAGCAGAGAGGGAAGCTTACCAAAACCTTCAGAAAGCTTGAATTAATTCAAATTATCGACCTTCAGAAAGCTTGAAATTGTCTTCACACTTTTCCAAATTCAAATTATCTTAGATTCGTCAATTCCATGAGTCGATGAGAATCCTTTCTAAAGCAGTACAGCAACAGAAACTCAAGTCAAGCATTTGCATAAATTTGAGTTGCCGGATATTTTTGGGCAATTCTTTTACTACAAAAGAACCATTCGTGGACAGATTGCGATGTCGGAGGGTTGAACCAGGTAAGTGAAAAAATTTGACCTATCAAAACCTAGCAGCTAGGGTTCTTTCCCTAGCCGCTCTTGCCCTAGCCAGGCATTGCATGCTGAGTGGAGTCGAGTGTTCTTGAGCAGCTACATAGTTGTCTACCCTGAATGGTATACTCATCTTCTTCGCCTCAGAGATGAGGTGAAATATGAAACGCTAGCCAACTAATACTAATGGGTTTACTGGGAGATGAGGTGAAAAACGTGGCATCGCGAGTTTATTGAATCGCCAGCAGCTGGCCATGGAACGCTTCATACCATAAAAACGTGGCCAAATATGATACCTGTTATCAATAGAAAAGAGGCGTGAGGTGTGAAGTAGTGTTTAAACGTGGCGATCAGAGGTCGTATTTGTCTATCGGCATCGGCGTAACAAGTGGTGCTCTTTGGACAACCGGTTTTGGGTTGAGTGTTGCGAAGCAGAGACCGCGGCATCATCAATGGTCAAAATGACTCCGAAGGTCGTATTGTGAAATCGACGATCGGCCCGAAGAACTGTTCCCTCCAAAATTAAGCCCCGTCGGGTAGCCCAGTCTGTTGGATCCCCGCTGATAAGCCGTTGTGGGTTCAATCCTCTGGGTCCGCTGGCGTTAGGCGCGTCACATGGTGGCCGGCCTGATGTGTTCCTTTGGGTAGACAGACGATGACCCTGTTAAAAGTAATGAAAAAAAAAAAAAAAAAAAAACTGTTGTCTCCAAAATTACATCGATAGGTTAAAACCGAAATAAGCGAGTCTAATAAACGGCGGTAGAGAAATAAATGTGATTGGGATATCCAAATGTGTCAGCCTACCCAAATCGACGGTAGTCTTATCCTGCAAACCCTATTCACAGAGGTTATTCAGAACCAGAGCCCGAACGCTAGCCGGGCACGTCTCCAGATCGGGGACTGAATAGGAGGGCCCGCCGCCCGACCCGGCTATTTTCTCAGCACGGACTCGGACCGCGAACAAGCGAAGCCAAGATTTAGTCGGCTTCAAATTCGAGGACGTACGAAACCAGCAGAAGCAAACAAGTGGTGTTCTTTGGATGGCTGGTTTTGGGTTGAGGGTTGCGAAGCAGAGACTGCTGCATAAACGGTCAAATTTCAAATTGATTCCGAAGGTGGTCTTGTCAAATCGACAGTCGGTACGCAGAACTGGCCCCTCCGAAATTACATCGCTCGCTGGCTGTTGCGTCGGCGAGAGTAGAAACCCAATAAACACTAAAGAGAAGCTGGTTTGTACGACCGGTTTTGGGGAAAACCTATCCCGATAAACATGGACTAGGTTAACTAGGGACTAGGGAGCAATCTTTCCTATCGAATTTCGTTTTTCAGGTAAAACAATTGGTCTGAATCTGGTCTCTCCGATGAACATGGCTTGGTCTCTCCGATGAACATGGCTGCGGCATAATTAGTATTATAAATATTATTGGAATGAAAAGTTTTTATGGGATTATTCTTTTGAAATATTTTGAAATATAAGTTTTCTATAATGGGCAGATTTAATAGGGGTTTAGTGCTTAATAAGTTTTCTATGGACACGATTAAATATCGTTGGAATATTCTTAGTAGTCACACAAAATAAATGGCTGTTATTTCAATCATTAATTTCCTAGCTATTATAAAGATATTCGTTTATGTGTTTACTTTTTTACATTTACCTAATCATATTTAAAAATTACTTTGATAGCTAACTGATTGCCACCTAAGTGATTAACAGAAATTAAAATATTAACACCAGATAAATGAAGCTCAACAGTTTATTTGCTAATCAATAATAAAATTTAATATATTCTTTTAAGGATTCTTTTCATTTTATCAGCGTTTCCGCGTTGATCAGCCACAATTATGTGGTTGTACTAGTTATTATTATAAGCAAATAATTACACCGATAAGGGGTACACCTATTGGAAATGGTCACATTTAATCATCTTTTAATTATAAATTCAAATCTCATGGCTAGCAATTAAAGATGCTGGCATATTTTTAGTCGTCCTTTCAAATCTATGAATGAGATTTGATGTTCATATCTTTTTATCATTTTTAAATGCATCAGTTAACATGTTTACTTTTTCACATTTACCTAATCATATTAAAAAATTACTATCTAACCATGTGATTGACACGTTTAGATGATTAATAAATTTACTTGATATTAAAAATTTACTTTACTATTTACCTTTAACAACTTTATACTTAAATCACTGCTACTTTTCATTTTCTACATGGATGGATGATGTGAGTGTACTAAAACACAAAGCACGCATGGTAATGTATAGAGTTGGAGAAATATCAAGAGCATGTTAGCGAGGCCATCATGCAGAAGGCTAGGGATATCTTCAGGGAGCCCGGTGAGTTCAATGTATATTTTATGTTATTGTAGTGAGTTCTGATGAAAATACTACCGATAAAAACATATAGAATTGAAGGTGTTTTGTTCATTGCATTTTGCAGGCGAAAGCGGAGGGGAAGACATTAAAAGAAAATACCAGAGATATAGTGTGTCATGGGGTGAGGGCATGATGTTTTATATAGTTTGTAACTGTAAATTTGATTCATTGTCATTTAGCCATGGTGACAATCACGTGTATAATGAAATACACAAGTACATAATACACAACTACAATTACACAACCATAATTATGTCGTTGATGAAGGCGGATAGGTATTTTATTTACAAACCCTAGAGTAAATATTAATTAGGGTTTGTAAATGATACACTTATCGGCGTTCATCAGCCGCATAATTGTGGCTGTGCTAGTTATAAACACTATTGAAATGAGCACTCTGTATGGGTTTATCCTTGAAAGATAAGATATGATGCTCCCTGATTAGATAAGATTTGATACTCCCTACGTAATACTCTCTGCTTAGATAAGATTTGATACTCCCTACGTAATTTGTATATGGAATTTCTAACGCCGTCTGTCTGCTTAGATAAGATTTGTTACTCCTTTTAGATTTGGTTAAAAAGGATGAAAAAATGTCAAACACACTTTTAGATTTGGTTGTAGGAAATGGAAATGGTGTTGGCTAGCTATTTTACTAAATGGTTTTTTTCGTCGGAATCTGGTCATATAAATTTACACGAATTATTATTTTTTGTTGTTCAAAATCCATTTTTAATGTAGAAATGGATTCAGCATGCTGAAAAACTCCCAGGGCATTAGATTCTAGAGAAATAATCACTTAAATCTAGAGTACAACAATTTCTCGCTCAATTTCAGGTAAATCTTCCCGAAAAAAATCTTCATTTTGTAGAATATTTAACCTAAGGCAATGGAAAGATGAAACATTGACTAACTGTGCTTAAATTCACTCACCTATCTTG
>JZKD02S2204713.1:10826-24759 GCA_000966675.3 Picea glauca | reverse complement strand
TTTTTTTTTTCTTTCCGGCTATTCATAAAGTTGTAGTCATTCTAAACGTTCTAAGTTTTGTTTTTATTTTTAATATTTTTAGGTAATATTTGATTGAAGTCGGGTTAGAAATTGTTGAATCTATATATTTGAGTGGTTAGTTTTGTATAATCTGAGTGTCATAGGACTTTTTCAGCCAATTGAATCCATTTCTACATTCAAAATACAATTTAAATAACGAAAAATTGTGATTTGGTACAGATTTATATCCAAATTCTGGAAAAAAAAAAGCCAAAACTTAGAACAATTAAACAACACCTTGAAAACTAATAAATAGTTATGAATGACATAGGTTTTATTTATATATATCATTTCCACGAAATGTAATCAATTATAAGATCCTAGATTAAATGTAATCAGTTATAAGATACCAGATTACATGGGATTCAAGAGTGAGATATGAAAAAACCTTGAAGTTATGTTATAACATGGTAAGTTATAAAATGAGAGATTGTATGGGATTTCATTATGTTGGGTGAAAAAACCTTTGGGTTTTGGAGGGGTTGTAAGTTGTTGATGGAGGAATTTGGTATAGAGTGGGTTGATAGACTTGTTCTCTCTTTGTTTCTTGGGTTGAGCACTTGAAGTATAATCACAAGAAAACAGAAAATGTGGACAGAGCCAAAGGGGTATTTTAAATTGAGTGAGGAGTTGTCAATCCAAAGCAATTGAGTTTTTCAAAAGTATGAAATCATGGAAGAAAGAAGTTTTTGGGTTTTTATATATGAATAAAAACCAGCAACAACCACATTTATGTAAAAAGTGGTTGATATATTCAACCATTTTCCACCTTTTTAAAATTACAATAACTTTTTACATAAATGTGGTTGTTGCTCGTTGACCGCGACTCGGGGGCATCTAAGTCGTCAAAATCATCCGGGTTTCACACCCGGCCTGAGCCACACCAACTCTTAACATGGCTAGATTTTTTGTCCCGACAGGTTTTGAACCGGTGACTTTAACATTACGGAGTGCCTTAACAACACAGTCCACCACCCATTGTCCTACACCTCGGAGACATTAATAATTGATATTAATAACAAATAAAATATTAATTAATAATTGATTATAAAGTATAAATTAATTAATGAGAAATAAAATACTACATAACAAAATAATAATAATAAAGTAACCATGTGAAAATAATAAAGTAAAACTAAACTAAAACATTAAAAAAACAAAATAATGTAACATATTAATTAATTAAGTAATTAAGTAATTTTTTTTAATATATTAGTAAAGTATAAACAAATTGTTAACTATATTAATCAAGTAATAATACATTAATAATTCTATCTTTGTTTCTTGGGTTTGTTAGTCTCATAATCCTAAAGTTCTATAGTCTAAGTATTTTTTAATATAAATGTTTTTAGAAAATACTTTATTCTAGTTTGTTAGGATAAGGACACCTAGCTTCTATGTAAAGGACATCTATCATACTCATGTGATTACGTGATTGGTTGTTCTCTTAGTTTTTAGTTTAGAGTTAAGCTATATAAACTAGCTCCTTCTTCAAGTGAGGTTAAAGAGTAGATTATGAATCACTTTTTCCTTATTAATAAAATTACATGTTCGAGGACACTTTGTCAACATGGTATGAGAGCCATGGTGAAATGGTGATGGATTGAGGAAGCAAGGAAGTCTCCACAACATCATCCAAGATCTCTTCAAATTCAAGGACATTGGTACTGAGGTATTTCTGTTGTTAATTCAATAAGAAAAAGGTTATTTTGATTACAATAGCTTGTGTTTTGAAATTTTTTTATAAGATAAATCATCATTTTCAGCAGTTAAAAGTTTTTATCAGATCTATTCTCTTTTTTGGTTCTCGTTAGAGATTATTTTCTTATCGGATCTACTTTGTTTAACAAGTAGACCAACTGTAATCCAAGTAGATGATTTTTTTTGTAAAAATTGTTTCAGATTTATGTAAATCTGACAATATCTTGGTAAAGAGATATATATTTTGATAAATCTCAATCTCCATGCTTCAAGATCAATGAAAACTATTGCATATATGTAAAAATCTGGCAATCTAGTTTTGTCAATTTAATAAAAAAAAAATCTAGCTTTAGCCATCGTTTTTTTTTCTTGTCTTCTTTGCATTGGGCGGATAGCAATCTATTTATGTTTGAATCTAGGAAAAGAAATCGATTCACATCGATTCAGATCCAATATCTCTGGTGCAAACAAATTGAACCTGTGCGATCTCTCTTCTTCGCATTGGACTAATCTAGTATCAATCTTCGAATTGGGCAGATCTGGTAAACAAATTTCAGGGTAGAGTCTAGATTCTTCTGGTGCGATCAAGACCTCCACAGATCGCGCCCTTCAAATTGACACAAAGAAAGTGCCCTCCACAAATCGCTCCCTTGCATCAGATCGTATCGTTCACTGAACCGCGCCCTCCACTAAATGCAGCAAAAGAAGTAGCTGGTGGTGTGAAGAAGCCGCACTGATATCGTTCCAGAACTGTTGCTCTTCTTGAAATTCGAAAATAATAGAAAAGTACCGAACTTCTTATTCGAAAACTGCCTTTTTTCGAAGATTGGTTCGAGAAATTTGCATAGGATTTCAAGACGGATTTGTGTTTCCAGAGCCATGTCGTCTTAGCTTTGCAGGAGGCTGTTGAGGCTTACCTCGTAGGTTTGTTCGAGGATACGAACTTGTGTGCAATTCATGCTAAGAGTGTTACTATCATGCCCAAGGATATACAGCTGGCAAGAAGGATTCACGGTGAAAGGGCCTAAGTTCATGTTCTCTGAAATATAAGAACTATTGAAGATTACCATTTTTATATATATATAATTTCCTCCTCTATGTATTTGTTAGACTGTTACTTTGAGGATCTACTAATCAGACACGTCAGTTGTGCAATTCTAATTTCTGGTCACATAAAATTTTAAATGGACCACTTACTAGAATTTTCCTCTATTATGATGAAGCTTGATATGGTGGATTTAAGCTGCTGGATTTGCTAGATACCTAAGCAGCTAATTTGAAAGTCTTCTATAACTATTGATTATAATATGAAAAGCCCTTCATTTGTTTAAAGTGGACTATAAGTTTTGTAAAAAAAATAGGTGGGGGGACAAATTCCAAAAGTTTTGATTGTAATATTGAAGCTCAGAAGTTGAGAAGAGTCTAGTGAAATACTCTCTCAAACTTCTTTTTAACGAGACTTTTAAAGGGTTAAGGCCAAGCCCTTAAAAGTGCTCTTTTCTTTTTGCATGGACTGTGCACTCTTTCTTTCTGGTGCCTTGTGTCTCTCTTTTAGTGTTTTTGACAACTATTCAGTGTGGTGGTGTGATCACTAACTTGCAATCCTTTAAATAAGGCAATCTATCATCATGTCAAAATTAATCAATCTATTCACTGAATCCGACAAGTTAGATGGACCGAAGAACTACAAAACTTGGAGTAGGCACATGCATAACACTTTGGTCTATAATGAATTATGGCGTGATATATGTGATGGTGATACTGCTCCAACTAAGCCCACCAACACTACTTCCTTAGCCAAATGGAATTTGAAAGATGAAAAAGCACTTGCTTTGATATGTTCTTCTGTAACTGAACAAATGTTTGTTCATATTGAGAATTCCAAAGATGCATGGTTTGCTTGGAGTCTATTAAAGAAGTTGTTTGATACTCCTGTTGCATCTCAAAGAGTTGATCTACAAATGAAATTGCTTAAACAAAGATTAGCAGACAATGGCGATGTACTAGAATACATTTCAAGGATTAAGAACATTCATCTAGAAATCATCAAAGGCGGTTTTTCTAAACTTGAAGATAGTTTTATAGTCTCCATTGTAATAAATGGCTTGCCTTGCCTCCATCTTATAAGCATTTTCTTGAGACTTTGCAAATAAATGATAAGTTATCTACTATAACTTTTGTTTCGCTTAGTGAATTGTTGGCTCAACATAGTAAAACCTTTGGAAAACAAAAACAATCACGAGAAGATCTTCTTTACACTAAAGATGAAAGCTCTAAAGAAAGGGGAAAATCAAATTCTCAAAATTTTCAGAATCAGTCTTCTAATCGAGGCCGTGGCAAAGGTCGTGGTCAAGGTAGAGGTCGTAACAATTTTCATCAACAAAATTTTCAAAGTAATGCGCAGTCAGGAAGAGGCCGAAATTTCAGTCAAGTAAGATGTCAAAGATGCTTAAAGATGGGCCATTATGCATCCAATTGTCTTACCAGCAATGATCAATTGCCACAGTTCAAGTAGACGTCAAATGCAAACTCTCAACAATCAACGCAATATGCAAAAGATCAAGATTATCAGGATGATGAATATGAATATGTTTTTTCAGCAGTTCATCATGTACATTCATTTGAAAATGATTGGATATTGGACACAGGGGCTACTCAGCATATGACTTATCGCAGAGACTATTTTTGGAATTATAAAGATGTTCAATTAAATCCCATCTATTTAGCTGATGATACAACTCATATACCTCAAGGAATAGGTTTAGTGAAATTTTTTCTCCCTAGAATTGGTGAAAAATGGATTTCAAATTTTTGGTATGTACCATCTTTTAAGAAAAATTTGTTATCCTTAGTCACAATCAGACAAGTTGGACATCAAATTGTCATGCAAGATGGTTTGGTAAAAATTATTTCAGTGAAGGATAACTTGAAAACAATAATGACTGGATATGAAGATGGGAATTTACTAAGAATGAATGGGAAAGTCATCAAAAGATAGGAAGAAGTTGCAGCAACATCGAATTCTAAAATGTCTTCATTCAGATTATGGCATTTTCGATTTGGTCACTTAAACTTTGAAAGTCTCTTGAAACTTAAGTCCCAAGATTTGGTGAAGGGTTTACCAACTTTCAAGAAAGAGAATTCCAAGTGTGAAGCTTGTATTTTAGGCAAGCAAAATCGAGAATATTTTCCAACCAGCTCATGGCGAGCAACAAAGTATTTGGAGTTGATTCATAGTGATATATGTGGTCCAATGGAATCTTCTTTTGGTGGATGTCGATACTTTATATTGTTCGTTGATGATCACACTAGAATGACATGGGTATACTTTTTAAAGGCAAACTCTGAAGCTTTTGAAAAGTTTGTAAATTTTCAACACATGGTTGAAAATGAAACTAGAGAAAAGGTTGTTTTTTTAGAACTGATAATGGAGGTGAATTCACTTCAACTGAATTCAATGATTATTGTCGAAACAATGGAATTAAGAGGCAACTGACAAATTCCTATACTCCACAGCAGAATGGAGTTACTGAAAGGATGAACATAACTCTCATGGGCATGGCAAGATCTATGATGCAGTTTAAAGGGTTGAGCACAAAATATTGGGATGAAGTAGTCCATACTGCAGTTTTATCTCAGAAATAGATCACCTACATCAGCTTTAGATGGACAAACACCATATGAATCTTGGTACGGTTTTAAACCCAAGGTAAATCATCTTAGGTTTTTTGGCTCAACATGTTATGCTTTAGATCCTAAGGAAAAGAGGACTAAATTAGAAAACCGGAGTATGAAATGTACCTTCATTGGATACTCTGAGGAAAAGAAAGGGTATAGATTGCTTTCAGATGGAAAATTCATTGTCAATAGAGATGTAATTTTTGATGAAACTGAAAGTAATATTTTAGATGAGATTAACCATATCCTTAGTCGTTTAGACAAGAAAAATACTAAGGGTAAAGGTAAATTCAACAAATCAAAGCAAGATTTTTGGTTTGAAAAAGACTTGGTTACTCCAGAAGACATCTCTTTATCAAAAAGTTCTTTTGATTCATCTGATAATGAATCGACAAAAGTTTCTTCTAATACTGAATCTTCAAAACTATCTTCTCCAACCTCAGATATTTTAGATGAAAGAAGAGCCTCAATTTTTGGAAATCCTCTTTTTAACAATAATGGTAATTAAGATCCCCAATCCCCTCAACATAAGAATCCAAAGTGGGTCGAACAACTTCTCAAAGATGTTCATTCAGATGAAATGAACAAAACAGGAACTAGGGGATCTTCAAGAGCATAAGCTAATTTTGCTCATGCTTCCATTGAACCTACTTATTTTGCTGAAGCCGCTGAACATAAAGAATGGTAGGAAGCAATGATTAATGAATATGATTCAGTACTTGCAAATGAGACTTGGAACTTAGTTGATTGTCCACAAGATGTTAAGCCCATCGGTTGTAAATGGGTTTATCGAGTAAAGTACAAGCCCAATGCTAAAATTGACAAGTACAAAGCAAGACTTGTTGCAAAAGGTTTTTCTCAACGGGAAGGAATTGATTATGAAGAAACTTTTTCACCCACAGCTAAATGGAACACTATCAGATTGGTTATCAATTTAGCTACACATAATGGTTGGAAATTACATCAAATGTATGTCAAAAGTGCCTTCCTGAATGGTGATCTAAAGGAAGATATTTTCATGACTCAACCACAAGGTTTTGAAGAAAAAGGACAAGAACATAAAGTTTGCAAACTTGTGAAGGCTTTATATGGTTGGAAACAAGCTCCTCAAGCTTGGTATGCAAAAATGGATGAGTACCTACGAAAGGTGGGTTTTCAGCGAAGTGAATCGGATGATACATTGTATTTTCGAATATAAGATAAGCACATGGTGATACTTGTACTCTATGTCGATGACTTAATCATAACAGGAAATAATGAAGCTCGCATCAAACAAGTTAAGGAAGAACTTAAAGTAGGGTTCAAAATGAATGACTTAGGGGCACTTCATTATTATCTTGGAGTTGAAGTTTCTCAACATCCTAACCAAATATTCCTTAGTCAAACTAAGTATGCCACTGAAATGTTAAAGAAATTTGGCATGGAAGATTGTAAACCTTCTCTTACCCCCATTGAGAAGAAATTGAAACTTTCAAAATTTGAAGGGGGGGAATTGGTAAACAGTACAAAGTACAGGTAATTGGTTGGAAGTCTCATTTATTTGACAAATACTCGACTAGATTTGTCATATTCAGTCAGTATACTTTCAAGGTTTATGCAAGAACCAAGGGAAAGTCACTGGAATTTAGCAAAAAGGGTACTAAGATACATTCAAGGTACAAAAGACTTTGGTCTTCTCTACAAAAGGAACAAAAATTTTACACTTGTTGGATATTCAGATGCTAATTTTGTAGGTGACATTGATGATAGAACATCTACTTTAGGTTATTTAATGAATATGGGTTCAACAACAGTATCTTGGAATTGTAAAAAGCAGACAACAATTGCCAATTCTTCAGCAGAGGCTGAGTACATATCAACTTGGGAAGCAACATGTGAGATTGTATGGATACGCAGAATTTTACAGGATCTTGGTGAAACTCATAAATCACCAACTATCTTATTGATCGACAGTCAGTCAACAATAAAGATGGCCAAGAATCCAGTATTTCACTCAAAGACTAAACATGTCGACACCAAGTACCACTTCATCATATCGCTCATCATCAAAGACATCATCAAGCCTCAGTTCTGTCCGTCTGAAGATCAAACTTCAAATATTTTTACCAAACCTCTTGGTAGAATAAAGTTCACTAAGTTCAGAGATGAACTTGGTCTTTGTAAAAATGAACTTCCGGATTAAAGGGGGGATTGTTAGCCTCATAATCCTAAAGTTCTATAGTCTAAGTATTTTCTAGTATAAATGTTTTTAGAAAATACTTTATTCTAGTTTGTTAGGATAAGGACACCTAGCTTCTATGTAAAGGACACCTATCATACTCATGTGATTATGTGATTGGTTGTTCTCTTAGTTTTTAGTTTAGAGTTAAGCTAAATAAACTAGCTCCTTTTTCAAGTGAGGTTAAGGAGTAGATTCTGAATTTCAGATTGTAATCACTTTTTCCTTATTAATAAAATTATGTGTCTGAGGACACTTTGTCAACAGGGTTGAGCACTTGAGTTATAACCACAAGAAAACAAAAAATGTGGATAGAGCCATAGGGGTATTTTAAATTGAATGAGGAGTTGTCAATCCAAAGCAATTGAGTTTTTCAAAAGTATGAAATCATGGAAGAAAGAGGTTTCTGGGTTTTTATATATGAATAAAAAATATGTTGTATTTGTGATAATCTCATCTCTAATGTATCAGTGAGGTGGTTGAAGGAAATACTACAAGTTGAGGTGGGGTATAAGGAA
This sequence comes from Picea glauca, assembly GCA_000966675.3. Lineage (NCBI taxonomy): Eukaryota > Viridiplantae > Streptophyta > Pinopsida > Pinales > Pinaceae > Picea > Picea glauca. The sequence continues at coordinate 16,584 of JZKD02S2204713.1, read as the reverse complement.
ATTAGTGAGAGTTGTAGGGTTGTGGTAGCATCATCTCACTACATGAACGTAAAAGGTGTTTTGGTAGTTTTTTTGGAGGTGGAACATTTGGGTTTTGAGTATACAAAGAAGGGTGGTGAGCATGAGGAGGTCATTGAGCAGGTAATGCGTAAAGAAGATGTTAACATCGACAAGGTCAAAGGAAATAAACTTTATACCATATTAGAGGGTTTGGTAAAGAGGAAGAAAATGAAATCTAGGTTTATAAAGCTCAAATATATAGAGATGAAGTTGATAATGGGCCAGGATGTGGTTATGGAGTATGTGTAGAAGTACCGGGTCATGAATCCGGTGGAGAAATTTCATGTTAGATTGATTTTGAATTTTTTTATGAACATCTGGATAAAAAAGGTTTGGAGATAGTACTTGGGTTATTCTCCAATCTTCCATTTGTTGGCTAGAGGATGGATTACGTTTGTTTTAAAGGACAAGGAGACCATTATGAATAGAAACTTAGCTTGATATCTTTTTTTTTCCAAGCTAGGTTGAGCCTAGATCAGAGCCAACCCCAATGTTGGATGCCCCATGGGACAATTTTATTCCCCCACAAATGGATCCCACCCTCAACCCCTCCTCATGAGATTTGAACCAGTGACTTGATGGGGAGTAAACCCACACAACCTAATAGATCTACACCTCATGGGTGAATATTAGAGATGATTTGCAGGATAGAATAGACATTGAAGTGTGAAATAGGTCTTGAAGATGAGATATACTAACTGGATATTTCGTTTATGTGCTCTATATTGCATATGTATGGAAAACTAAGGTGTACTTGTCCTAAAGCAAGATATAGCTCATGAGGAGGATATCTTTGAAGAGGGGATGTAGGCCAAGGTTTGAGCGGACCTTTCATTTGGGATGTCAAAGATCAATCGGTTAGGATTTCAATATTAAAAGGTAAGTCAACCTCTAAAGAGACCACATCCATCATATGTATGGACAACTAAGGTGTACTTGTCCTAAAGAAAAATATACCTCATGAGGAGGATATCTTTGAAGAGGGGATGGAGGCCAAGGTTTGAGTGGACCTTTTATTTGGGGTGTCAAAGATCAATCGATTAGGCTTTCAATATTAAAAGGTAAGTCAACCTCTAAAGAGCCTACATCCATCATAGTTGATTTTTTTTTACAAGACATAACTAGAGTTAAGGAGATCACTCCCACTTTGAAAAAGAGATTTCTGAGAGAGGTAGATGAAGAGGCTATAGGAAGGGATGATGTTTTAACTGAAGATAAATCTACTTCTATTAAGAATAAACCCATTACATTTATGGATGTGATTAAAAAAAACAGGTTCCCGCCTAAAAAGGAACAAATTCATGCAGGAGGCTCCACCCTTAATTGATATGGACTTAGAATATGAACATGAAGAGGAGACTAATGGATTGAGAAATGGGGCAATACCAACTAGAATAAATGAATGGCCTAGGGATGGGATGGAATGAGATGAGCTTGGATACAACCCTAATAGGTAGGTTCCATGGGTTGTTATTTATTGATGACAAATGCTTTGTTTCATCAAAATCTATGATCGATAATGTCACATGTATTGCAGATGGAAGCCACCTACGATACCCCACCCCACCCATATTGACTGGGCTTGGACACTAACCCAAAATTGGTGTGGTTCATTGATTATTATAGCCTACCTCAATTGAGTAAGGTGTATAACATTGTATCGATTGGCTTCTAGATTTTCCATGTATTTCTGAGTTCACATTCAAGATACCTTGGACTTGTATATGTGATTTGAGACTAGTTTCCTCTCGACAAATACAATAAAATACTTCAATATTGATTGATTTTAATACCTCACAAATATTGTAGATAAATTTAGGGATGGAAACAATATCCCCTAAAAAAGGTTTGTCGAAAGGATGATGGATAAGGAACCAAAGTCTCAAGCGGTCATTCCCTCTCAATTCGTGGGTAGTGGTCAATTGAAAGGAAAAAAAATGTTCCAAAGAAGAAAGAAGTGGAAAGTATAGAGAACATTCGTACTATGTATTCATTGGATGATGATTTTGTTCCAGTAGTCGATAAAAATATCATCTTAGATTAGCTAGAAAGAAGGGGTTAGATTTGGAGGAAGAAATCTTGTGTTAGGAAACAAAAATATGAGAGAAAAAAAATATTTCAAATCATAGCAACAACACACATAAATCACACAAGATTTATCTTGGAAAACTTTCACGAGAAAAACCAGCCAACAATAGATCTATTATTTACCTTGGCCAAACCCGACCAAGCCGCCAATATATCTATTATTTCCCTTGGCCAAACCCAGCCAAGTCAACCAATCTCCTGACCCCAAACAAGTGAGCATTGACCGCTCAACTCTTGACCCATTACAATGGAGTATCACAAACCTTTTATAGGCTTTCATTACATGTAATCCATGGGCTCAATACCACGGATCACCAGTACCATGTGCTTGAAACCACCACTTCTGAACTAACAACTTTGACTCTTTCACCAAGTAAATTTTATCCTAACATTCCCCCCTTTAAACTTGACTTGGGGTTTCCCATCACCAAATCCAACCAAACCTCCCTCAAAGTTAAGGTATGTGGGAATCTTCCATGCTTCCTCCTATCACCTAGGTCTACATCTATACTTTACTTGTGAAATATAAAACCCAAGGTAGATATGCCTAACGAGGTCTTACAGTTGTATGCCCATTTACATTCAACTCCATCAATTTATTTTTTTTCATTGTTGCTATTCTGACACTTATGCCGCCATCCTCTCATCTTCCCATTGCATCCTAGCACTTATGCCACCATCCTCTCACCTTTCCATTGCTTTGACCTTCAATTGCTTCGTGCATTTTCTAACGGAATATTTATGGATATTAAAGTCTCAATATTGTGTTAAATATATTCATATTATTATTAACACAAATTAAATTAGTAATTTCAATACTGTAGTTGTTGCAATAGGAGAAACATTGTCCTCAATTGACATTCAATTTTATTGAAATAAGATTTAAAATGTATCAATATCTCTATACATTGTAATCTAAAGTATCATTGTAATCTAAAATATTTTTTATATTTTTTGATTTAAAAAGAAATAAAAAGAAATAAAAAGAAAAATGTTATTGTATTTATTTTGGATTTTTTCATTTATTTTATTTTATTTTTCTTATGATTTGGATTTTTTTAAATTATTTTGCAATAATATCTGGTTTTTAGGCTATTATTTAAATAATACTTTAATTTTAAGTTTGAAAAAAAAGGTTGCTACCAATAACATCTCTTTTCAATTTAGGATTGATTTGAATATTTTGGTTACAATAGTATTGATTCTCAAGGCCATGGGTTTATAAGAAGTTGCAATTTTAACTTAAAAAAGAGGGGTGTTATTGGGAGTGTCACTTTTCGATTTGAGGTTGATTGTAATGTTTTGCTCGCAACGGTATAGGTTGTTAAGGTCATCATTTCAAAGAAGTTGTATTTTTGACCTCAAAAAAAGAATGTTGCTCTTGGCACCACTTTTTGATTTGAAGGTTGTTTTGAATGAATTTGCTGCAAAAATTATGAGTTTGTTAAGGACATAGTTGCAAAAGGTGGTAATTTTAACCCTACCCCCCAAAAAAAGAGTGCTACCAGTAACACAACTTTTTGAAACAGGGGTAAAAGTAGTGAATGGATGCAACGTCTTAAAAAACAAGAACTTTAGAGGGCTCTTGTCAAGTTGGTAACTATGCTTATGGTCAAGTCTCACGTGACTCAATCAAATCACAACAAATTCACAGAGTTATAGTAAGTTTGACTATTTTCACTAAGTCTTTTAATGAATGGTTTGACTCGATTCATCTTTGGCCTAGCTGAGTTGAACTTAAGAGTACTCAAAAGACTCTATAGAGTCTTGTAACTATGAGTGGAATATCATAGATGACATCCAAGTTTCTTTTAAAATGAGGGTCCTTGTTTAGTTTAAGTTGTATAAGTCTCTTTCAACTAAAACACGACCTCATCATATGGAAATTGCAAGGATTGTGGGAATTCAAAAGATATTAGCCATGTTTTCTAAAAGTGCCCATTTCGCAAGGAACTTTGGACTTGGTTACATGACCTTTTTACATATATGTTTATACCACAACATCACTATCCATACGTCCTTTCAAAGATTATGGGTATTGCCACAAATCTAATCTATCAAGAAAGAATGGGTGGTAGGTAATCAAGAAACTCTCCACTTCCTATCAAGAAAAAAATGTGTTACAATGTTTAAAAATTTAAAATTTTGTTAAAGAAGTGGTAACTAAATTTTATAATTTCATAAATCGTTCATTTTAGTTTCAATAGTCGTTCATCTCATCTAACTCCTTAAAGAAAATATAATATAGTGAAAAGCTAGATGTAAGTGCTAAATCTCATGGACTTTCTATACTTTGTTTCCAACAGAAAATTACTCATTATATTGATATATAATTGTGTTCAAAACATATCTTGACATAGACATGGCCAGTCATAATTCATGCCAAAAATAACTACCCCTGTCCTTGATGAACCTAGAAGACACCAAAAATAAATCAAGTACGCAGGCTGCAGAGGAAGATTCATCCCTAGAGAGAAAGTAATAATCTTTTTCCAACCTCTTTCCACACTAAAAACACAAAAATGGTTTTTCTTTACATCAAAAATTGAACTCTAGAGAATTGAAAGTATTATTCCAGATAGGGCTAATTTATATCTTTGAGTCTGATATAATATAGATTAAGAAACAATGTAGGGCCCTCTTTTCCTTCTACCCACTTGTTATATGTGTTTTTTCCTTCTTGTTGTTGGATTGCCTTCTTTGATAGTAAGTCTTCCTCCCTATTTAATTCTCAGTATTTATGAGAAAAGTTGATTTCTCTGAAATTTTTGATAAGGTCTCTGATTTTGTCCTTCCAGCAATCTAAAGCAAAGACTTGCAAATTTCCTTTATAATTTAACCAGTCAATTACTATTCTTGAGTCTCCCAATACCTTCATGTCTATAATATCCAGCCAAGTTGCCAATGTCATAGTTTCCCAGACCTCGAGTAATTGTGCCCTTGTATTTTTGCTCGCTCCACAATTAAAGGTCCATTTATAAATAGTTTGATCAAAGATCCTAATCACCCCCCTGCACCACTATGTTGGCCATTTGAGTGAGCTTCTCCATCAAACCATCCCAGTCTAGCCCCATCTTGTAGTGGTGGTAAAATGTACTGGACAGAAGGCACCTTCTGAATAACTGATATTCTATTAAAAGATCAAAGGGATTTGAAAACTACAAAACAGATAGAAGGAGACACATTCTCAAATAATAATTTATTACGTTTCAACCAAACATTCCAACATATTAAGGCGGGCAATGTAGTGAACTCAGGCTTCTGCTCTAACCACTTTCCATAACATTCTGTTAAAGTGTTTCCTTCCCAGTCTTTCCTTATATGTTTAACCTGCTTCGAGTTCTGTACCAAACCTGATGAGTAAATATACAATTGATCAATAGATGATTAACAATATCTAGTTCCTTTTTACAGAGGTGACAAACGCTAGGTTCTTCCCAGCCTTTTGATTGTAAATTATCCCAAGTTAATATTTTGTTTTCCACGGATAACCAAATGAAAAGTTTTATTTTTAGAGCTAAATCCCATTTCCAACAAGAACGCCTCCACCCACCAATTGATTGTTGCCATATTGTAGAAGCTAAAACATCATACACATTTTTGACATAAA
>JZKD02S2204713.1:0-10816 GCA_000966675.3 Picea glauca | reverse complement strand
GAGTCTGATATAATATAGATTAAGAAACAATGTAGGGCCCTCTTTTCCTTCTACCCACTTGTTATATGTGTTTTTTCCTTCTTGTTGTTGGATTGCCTTCTTTGATAGTAAGTCTTCCTCCCTATTTAATTCTCAGTATTTATGAGAAAAGTTGATTTCTCTGAAATTTTTGATAAGGTCTCTGATTTTGTCCTTCCAGCAATCTAAAGCAAAGACTTGCAAATTTCCTTTATAATTTAACCAGTCAATTACTATTCTTGAGTCTCCCAATACCTTCATGTCTATAATATCCAGCCAAGTTGCCAATGTCATAGTTTCCCAGACCTCGAGTAATTGTGCCCTTGTATTTTTGCTCGCTCCACAATTAAAGGTCCATTTATAAATAGTTTGATCAAAGATCCTAATCACCCCCCTGCACCACTATGTTGGCCATTTGAGTGAGCTTCTCCATCAAACCATCCCAGTCTAGCCCCATCTTGTAGTGGTGGTAAAATGTACTGGACAGAAGGCACCTTCTGAATAACTGATATTCTATTAAAAGATCAAAGGGATTTGAAAACTACAAAACAGATAGAAGGAGACACATTCTCAAATAATAATTTATTACGTTTCAACCAAACATTCCAACATATTAAGGCGGGCAATGTAGTGAACTCAGGCTTCTGCTCTAACCACTTTCCATAACATTCTGTTAAAGTGTTTCCTTCCCAGTCTTTCCTTATATGTTTAACCTGCTTCGAGTTCTGTACCAAACCTGATGAGTAAATATACAATTGATCAATAGATGATTAACAATATCTAGTTCCTTTTTACAGAGGTGACAAACGCTAGGTTCTTCCCAGCCTTTTGATTGTAAATTATCCCAAGTTAATATTTTGTTTTCCACGGATAACCAAATGAAAAGTTTTATTTTTAGAGCTAAATCCCATTTCCAACAAGAACGCCTCCACCCACCAATTGATTGTTGCCATATTGTAGAAGCTAAAACATCATACACATTTTTGACATAAAGAAGACATGACTTATCTCCCCCAATCCACTTTAACTCATCTGATCTGTGTTGAAGTTGAACCCCCGAGCCGATTAAAGCTCTGCAGAATAAATCCCATTCCTTTGCCACTTCTCTAGAGAGTCCTAATTCATCACTCTCTTTCCACTGTGAGGAGATAAAGCACGACTGATTATTTCCTCTGGCTTGATAGATAAGAGTAATGTTTTTTCTATTTTAATAAATATAGGAGGTTTTGTGATAGATAAGAAGTATTCCCCAATCCTAGAATCATATCTCTACCAATTAAAATAGAATGTCGGGATCTCGGGGTCCAACTCAACCAATGAGTAATGAGATGAACAGATTTTAAAAGATTTTCCAGGTGTGATGCAGAAGTCAAACGAAAAGACGTCGATCTAAGCCAAGTTGTTATCAAACACTAGGGAAGATATTTATCTTTTATGACTCTATTCCAGATATCGTCCTTCATTAACACATGCCATAATATGTTTGTCGCAAGCACTTTATTAAATAGATGAATGTTTCAAATTCCCCACCCGGCGAAATACTTTGGTTTTACTATATTCTCCCATCTACAAAGATGGAAATGATGAGTTTCACTACAACCCTTCCAAAGGAAGCTAAACATTGATGTCCTAATCTTGTTGAGGACGGAAATAGGAAAAACTGCCAAGGACATCGAGTAAAGTGGTTGACTTTCTAGCAAAGATTTTATAAAATAAAGCGACCTCCCAAAGACAACCACCTATTACACCAATGGCCAATTTGTTTTTCAATTTTTGCAAGTAACCATCTCCAATCTTCAGCCTTGTACATTCCTGACTTGAGATAATAACCAAGATATCTTAAGCCTTCATATAGGTCTGCAATTTTATAAGGGAACACTTCCTTGAATTTTTCTAACTCCTCCCCATGTAAACTAGCGTAATGAAAGGTGGACTTTGTAAAATTTACTTGTAAACCCGACGCTCCACAAAAAACTTTTAGAATATTATCAATCTTCTGCCACTCCTGTAGTGAATCCCTGGTCATAATTAAAATGTCATCCAGAAATAGAAGATGGAGGATCCTTACTATTCTGGAGACTTTCACTCTCATTAGATTTCCTTCACACTGGCCTTTATTTAGAACCAAACTAAGACCCTCCATTACTAAAATAAATAGAAAATGGGATAAAGGACAACCTTGTCTCAATCCTCGGCCACTCTGGAAAAAAAATAGTCTCCCCATTTAGAAGAACTGCAAAAGTCAAAGTACTAACACAACTCATTATCCAATTGATAGTTTGTAGACGAAAACTCGTTTGAATTAAGATCAGTCTTAAATAATCCCAATTTATACAATCATAAGCCTTTTTTAGATCGAGCTTTAGAACTAAAGCCTTCAATTTTTTCATCTTTATGCTATGGAGGCAGTCCTAGGATGTTCCAATGGCACCCTCAATCTGTCTTCCGTTTAGAAACCCCAGTAAGAGAGAATTGGTTTTATCCTATTTGCAATAATCTTTGATATAAGCTTATAGCACAGGTTACATAAGGATATTGGTCTAAAGTCATCAAAGGAAGTAGACTTATTGAATTTTGGTATGAGGGCCAGGAAAGTCAAATTTAAGACTCTTACCACTTCTCCTCTATTCTTGGAATCCTCAACCACCTCCAACAAATCATCCCCTACCAAATCAAAGAATTATATGAAGAACTCAACTGTCCAACAATCAGGTTCCAAACTTTTATCTTTTGCAAATTGTTTGAGCACTTCCCTTAATTCCTCATTTGTACCAGGTCTTTCAAGAAGCGAGTCCTCCTCATTGACCAGTCGAGGAAAAGTATGACTGAAAAGAAGGTAAGGTGAAATCTTTTTTGATATCTTAGATTCATATACTCACTGAATTATGAAACTAGATATATCCAACTTCCACCATCACAACGTAGAGGTGTGTAAATAGAACCCCAATTATGATCATTACATAGGGTCGATGCCAGAGTTGTTTTGCTAATAGCTACCATGCCTTGCACCAAACATTGGACAGATCTCTCTCTACATAGTAGTGTTCACTTCATATTCCAAATATTTTTCTCGGAATAGCTATACAAATCAGACTTCAGCAACACATCATAACTACAAGACTCCTTATCAAAACCTCCATCAACTATATCATCTGCACCCATTTGTTGAAGGATCATGGAATTATCTTGGGGATCATTGGTGAGATTGGAAACATGTTTGAAGATTGGTTCATTCATCTCGTTCTCATCCAATGACCCCAACTCATACATATGGTGATAACACTTCAAGTTTGTTAATGAGATTGTTCACATCAAGAAATGTGTGGGTAGGCATCTGGTAAAAACAGATCTAGTGGAGTCTTTTGACACTTTTCCACCAATTCAACACCTCTCACGAGGGTGCTCGGGAACTGCTAATAGTCGATTGTTGATGGATAACCCCACAACGATGGAACAAAGTCTCAATTCCTTTGAAGGGTCTATTATTTCTAAAGATAGGCATTGTCGCAGCATATCATTGACCCAAAACATTGTTTCTTGCATTGAAAATTGTAGGGTTCTAATTATTTTCCTCCTTGTAGTGACATAATAGAGACATATGTTAGAATTGAAAATGTGGAAACACAATTCACATATTATAATTAGCAATCACATAGATAAGAAACACATGGATTTCACGTGGTTCACCCAAACGTTGGGCTATGTCCACCAAGCATAGGCATCGGTTGTCTTATTATTCAGATCATGGAGATTACAACAGACTTGCAAGTTCTCACTTAGTCTCTCTGTCTCTACGGGCTTACATGAATTTATATACATTCACACAAGAAACTGATTATTAAATGCATTCCCTATCCATATTCTAACTTGGTCTATTTGGTTGTAACCAACACAGAATAATAGGATCCAAATCCATCCTTGGAGGAATTCGTTGTCACCAAATCCCAACAATCTCCACCTTAACAACAATCAACCTGATACCTTGCTCCTTCATTTTTTTTCATCACCTATTTTGCAAGCCAAGAGAAGCCAAGCACCACTGCAGCTTCTCTAATAAAATTGGTTTCATGATCTCGCCTATGTGACTTGCACGAGTTTGGATTTCCTGAGGAGTCACTCCACCTCCAACATGTCTTCCACAACTATGTTGTGAGACATATTTAGTGATAGATCTTCTCCTATCCAAAACACATGTAAAATATATATTACAACTATCACAGACCATCTCAGTGTAACCATTATAGGTGATATTTGTTCTTCTCAAATGTTGAAGGACCCATTTCACTGTAGCACCTGAATCTGTCACATATCTAACAACATCATTAGCATGTGAAACATATAGTCTTAACCATTTCATCACATAGAACAAACCTCCTACTAAAATTACACAAGACATAACCTTTTATTCTTTATAGACAAGACCTATGCTTGAAGAAAACTTATAATGGAAAGTAAGAGGGATAAAAACTGGTCTTACAATGTTCATATTGAACTCCAACCATAGCTTACCATTACCATCTCTGTATACTTTCATGCCCATAATTTGTTTTGTTGCTCATTGATCCCTCATCTGAATTGTCATGTCCACCTGAGTCATTTTCTTACTGATTTTATCCATGCTTCGGCTTGCATCGAACATATCATCAACAAATAACATCAAAACTGTGAATGTACTATAAACTTTATAGTCATTCCTACCCTTTGAAAAATTCTGACTCACTATGAAGGATTCAAACTGCTTGTATATTTACCTAGGTACCAATAGGCCATACAATGAATTTTCTGACATGCAAACAAATTTACCGTTGTGATCTTGAATCAACCCTTTTGGTTGTTCCATACATACTATATATGTGTCAATGATGACCTTGTGAGAAGTAGGATCCCACACACACCATCCCTTTATACCACCATCATAACTTGCAGAGATATAAAACAAGCAGGAATTCAGAAACAAAGATTTTAAGTCTAGAAATGATTTACCGTTTACCAGTACCTGCATTTCTTTCTTGGTCTTATGACCTTGATGCTTCTACCATAAACAAGAAGATACATATGTCACTTCAGATGCCATTTCAGTACTCTGTTCCAGCTTATAAATATTATCAAGCTTTGTTTCCTTTATCACTACTAAACTACCTTTCGACAATGTGAGTGCTCCACCTTGACCTGTATACTTATATCCACAAGAATCCAACACTCCTAATGAAATCAAATTTGATTTAAGATCAGGTACATATTTAACATTCGTTAATTCCCTAACAATACCATCGAACATCCTGATTCTAATACTTCCAACCCCAACAGTTTTATAGGGAATACCATTTCCCATAAACACTACACCCTCATCAACAAATTGGTAAGAAATGAACCAATTTCTTTGTGAGCACATGTGGTGGGAGGCACCTGAATCTAACTGTCATTCTTCTTGATATTGTAAAGTACTAGAAACGGATAAAACTTGATCAATCATACCTGAATTTGTTACAGCCAATTTTTCTTCCTTCGTAGAGTTTTCCTCATATTCCTTTCTTTTCTAACAATCTTTCTTGAGATGCCCTGTTTTGCCATAGTACCAGCATTTTGCTTTACCCTTTCTGTGTCTTTACTTAGATCGAGAAAAACTTCTCTCATTCTTCTCTTTAGTTCGACCTTTGACCAACATCGCCTCTGAAGTTGAGATTTCTTGACTAGATTTTATCCTCATCTCCTCAGCCAACAAAGCTCCCACAATAGAGTCATAATCTAAAACATCTATTGAGCTAAAGCTAATAGAGGTGACTAGATTATCCCAAGACTCAAGCAACGAACACAATAGTGTAATAGCCTTATCTTCGTCTTCGAATTTAACTTCCATACTAGTCAATTGAACTATAAGGGTATTAAAGGTATTTAAATGGTCAACAATTTTTGTACTTTTTTCCATCTGCAAACTGTACAACCGTCTCTTCAAGTAGATTTTGCTCGTTAAGGACTTCATCATATATAGACTTTCCAACTTGCTCCATAAGCCTGATGTTGTATCCTCTCCTACGATATTAAACAAAACATCATCCGCCAGACATAAACGAATGGTACTAAGAGATTTTGCATCCAGATCTTCCCATTCATCACTCATCATGGTTATTGGTTTCTTTGATTTGCCTGCCAATGCTTTTTGCAACCCTTTTTGCACCAGTAAATCCCGCATCTTGAGCTTACAGAGCTCAAAGTTTCTTTTACCACTGAACTTTTCAACTTCAAACTTCGAACTTTATATCTTAGTGATTAGCACAAAAATCTCCTAATGCCCAAATCACTGCTTATAATAACCAAGGCCATTTCTAAAAAAAATGTAACCTTATACTCAAAGATTGAAACCCAAAAACATTAATAGTGAAAAAAGTTTAAAAAACAATATTTAAAAAATATTTGTATATCTTTAAAAAAACCTTTTATCAAATCCACCAAAAAGACTCCAACTCTTTAAAATAATAGTTAATATCCTTTATGATGTCATACCTTAAAATTTTCCATAAAATTATAAAAAAATAATAGTTAATATCCCTTATGATGTCATACCTTAAACTTTTCCAAAAGAGACCATCCCTTAAATTATTTTAACTCCATAAAAACATGTGAATGTTTTCTAATATGGGAGTCATCGCACCTCCCAAAGTGAGTGCCCTGCGACATGCTTCAAAGGGTCGTCGCACCTCCAACTACAACCAGGGTGCGACGATGTATGGTGGTCGTTGCCCTTCCCAATATAGTCAGGGTGCGATGTGCTCAAGAATTTTCGAGAAATAGAAGGTCAGCCTATAGGACATCGTACCTTTCAAGTGGAGGTCTCTGCGACGATGTGGTAATCGATGCACTGTACACATGTTTCACTCTTGTGGCTTTTCTGAGAATTTGACATCCTCTTCTCCAACCAGCGCTCATATCACTTGTTAGAATTGTAAATGCGAAAAACATAATTCACCTATGATAATTAACAATCACACAGAAGAAACACAGGGATTTCACGTGGTTCACCCAAACATTGGGCTACGTCCACCAAGCATAGGCAACGGTTGTCTTATTATTCAGATCATGGAGATTACAGCAGACTTGCAAGTTCTCACTATGTCTCCTTGCCTCTACGGGCTTACATGAATTTATATACATTCACACAAGAAACTGATTACTGAATGCAATCCCTATCCATATTCTAACTTGATCTATTTGGTTGTAACCAACACAGAATAATAAGATCCAAATCCATCATTGGAGGAATTCATTGTCACCAAATCCCAACAACATCTGCGTATTCAACTTAGAAATTTCAAAATTCCTTATAAATCTAGTTTCTTCCTCTTCGAAACTAAAACCAAATACCAGCTTTATGCAACTTGCGTTCGTTGCTTCCAATGACTCAGACTCATGTTTTTGGTTTAGGCAACCGATAGAACAGAAAATTCTTATAAGCCAACTAGAATTGCAAGGTACAAGCCCACTTCCATATTCATGTCATAGGATTCTCTAATATCTAGTACTATAATGACCATCTCTTAAATACATTTTAATGATCCAAAACAAATCAGTAAGTTTCCTGTTCGAGGTTGATCTTCTAAAGGGCCTTCTTGATCCGTTTCCGCTAATTGGTAACATGGGTTTCATATTTACAAGATGTGGCGGCACTGGTATTTCATTAGAGTGGCTAGAAAATACAAAGGGCCCCTGTTCCATCTTGGTTGCAGTATACTTCTGCCCTCTCTGGGGTTTTCTGCTGTGTCTATTCAAGGAATCGCTACAAACCTTGACCCAATTGAAATCTGCCATAAACAGGATACCGATTAAAATAATTAAAATAAGTCATACAAAAGTAACAGCATACTAATTAAAATAAAATAAAATAAGTCATACAAAAGTAGATACCAATTAAAATAATTAAAATAAGTCATAAAAAATACTTTTTAATTATTTACCATTTTTCTATAAGAACTAAATACCTCATAATGTATATCTTTCTTCAATTTTTTCAATTTAAAATAAATTATAAAAGATATAAAAATGTTATTTATCATTTTTCTATAAGAACTAAATAGTTCAGAATGTATATTTTTCTTCAATTTTTTTCAATTTAAAAAAAATATAGAGTTAAGATAGTTTTATGATGTTTATATAGATAGATAGGTACAGCATAAGAGATATGGAATTAAGATAGCTCTACTTTATTATATGTGTGTATCTACTATGTGTCAACTCCATGCTAAGTATTGAAGAGATTGAGTAGCACATCATTTAAATGTTTTAATCATAATATAATTTTTACTTTCAATTGTTTTATAGATATATAACTCTATATGAAATTGATATTGAAATATTTTATTTATGGTATAAATTGAAATATTTCTTTGTTATTAATATATATATTTTTAAATACTCCATGTTAAGTATCGAAGGAATTACACTTCTCCCTTACAATAAAATGTTATTGATATATTTTTTAAATGTTACTTCACTACTTTATGTTTAACACAGAAAGAATAATAAATCTCCCTCATATACCATACCAGGTAGAAAATATACCAAGCAGCCACAATAAAATGTTATTGATATATATTTTTAAATATTACTTACAACTTTATGTTTAACACAGAAAGAATTATAGATCTCCCAGGTTACAGAAAATATACAAAGTTAGCAGCTTGCAGAAAATATACCAAGTTGCCAGGTTGCAGAAAGTATACCAAGTTGCCAGGTTGCAGAAAGTATACCAAGTTGCAGAAAAAGACCAGGTTGCAGAAAATATACCAAGTTACCAGGTTGCAAAAAATATACCAAGTTTCCAGGTTGCAGAAAGTATACCAAGTTGCAGAAGAAGCCTCTAGACACAATTAAGTCGGGATACAATAAAACTACCCCCACTCAGGGAATTTCAAAAGCCATAAGTTGCCTTGCAATATAAAAACACAAATCTATTGTCCCACTTATAACATTCATGTTTGTAATAAAATGGCGTATTACAGGAATATATTAGCCTAAGAACAACAAAACAACTATGCGATGAGAGGGTGATGATCACCTTCAGCTCACTTGTTAAGGACATTAAGGACCATGAGAATGAGAATGAAGCAATTGTTTTTCCTGCCCGGGATGCTCATCTTAGAGTGCATTATGTCATTGTTCAAAAATCACTCGCTAGTAAATTAGATCTTGTAGATACCGGAAAGCAACAAGTGACACTGATCAATGCTCAATTGTTGGTTGCTAACACTCAGACTGGAAGTTTGATTGTAAAAGGTGGCAATGACATTCAAAAGATGAGAAATGACGTCCACCAAATTATCTCAATTCAACGTTTTCTCATCACAATATATGTTTCCATGTTGTTGGTATTGGCTCCCATATATCAGGGTTGGGAGGATATGGAAGCAGAGGTGCGCGTGCATGGACTGATCTAATTAATACCCGGCCTGCTCTTCCCGCTGTTTTTAATTTTGGGAACTCTGCTCCAAAGAAGGGACCTTCTGAGGAGTTTACCATTTTTATTTTATGCCTAGTGATAAATTGGAGGGGTAATTGGTAAGGATGGCAATACTATTAAAAACATAAGGAAGGAAACCGGAACAAGTATTAAGGTTAAAGATGTCACAGGAAAGAAGTAACATATTTTCCAATGCCCATATCAGCAAAGGAGTTATGTTTCAAGAACATAATGTGTTTTACTATACACAAGGAGAACATCAACGCTTAATTTTTTCAGAAGACTTCAGTCATAGCAACAGACATTCTGTTCTCATCATCATACAAGATTTGCATCCTAAGAGAAGAAATCAACAATGTATCTGGCACATCCTCTCTTCTCATCGTCCAACAAACTACCTGAGCACGGAACACATCCAGTAAGTTCTCGCAGTATTAAAGGAACAATGGGGACCATTGTTTCTGAAAGGGAATGACTGATCTGGAATGGGGTCCATGCACATCGAAACACACTAGCGTATCCCATATATCAACAACTCCACACATGCATGTATGGTAGTGGAGCCTAAGATAACCTAACGACTTCTTGACTTGTAAGTTATAACCTTTTGAAACATTAACAGAGAAAGGGCAGAATAGAACCGAGAAGAAGATCTGCTAGGAGATGGGAGCGGTGAGCTTGCTATCCCTAATACCACCGCCACAGAATGCAGGGACTGCACACATACAAGTGTGGTTCAAAGCAGAAGCATTCTTAGCAGAATTGTAAGCATTTTTAACAACAGATCTAATACCATTATGAAGTTGTATTCCCAAAGAGGAGCCTCCAGTTAAAATCTACGTCTCCATCAAGATTTACTGTCCATGCTCTGTTTCCACGTCCATTTTCCGTGTCTGCATTTCTCTGTTTTATTTTGCATTTCATTGTTTTCTGTCTTTCAGTTCTTAAATAGAAGCTAAGTACATAGCAGTGGGCTCTTGTCCCTCCATTCCCCATTCATGAAAAACATCAAGGCATAAAAGAGTGCAAGCTATGGGATGTGTTACCTCCCCATGCCTAGGTGTAACTAGAAGAGATCATGTCTCATGGCCCGTAATGGAAACAATGATTCCTACCATGATGATGATCAGCATGTCCACAGATGGCAACTCAACAACCCCCATCACTTACCTTTGCAACTACAGGTCAACCAATGCTCATCACATCCAAGCAACCCAGTGTATGAGAGATGATAAACCAACGTCACCATGAGGTATGCTAGTCCTTCTTTCATGCGAAGTGTTGTGCTTAATTTGTTGGGCATGTGAATGAGGATCTTTGGTTGAAGATGGATAATGGATCGTTGGC
>JZKD02S2204702.1:25115-39764 GCA_000966675.3 Picea glauca | reverse complement strand
TTCCTGGAATTTTTATTTAGTTTTTGGGTAGTTTAAAGACTAGTTTTTTCTTGCCTGTCTTTTCTTTTTGTTTTTGTAAGGTCTGAGCTAGCAGGGAGTCTGGTTTTCCATACCAGCTTTCCCTAACTTTAGCTTGACTATGTTTTTCTTGACACACAGAGGTACACGCGACCTGCACGCGTGTACCTGCGCCCTATCCTCTTACAGCCCGCATGTGAACGCTAGCTGTAGAGATAGCAGTAGCGTGTAGGAGTTCAAAGAACCACAGAGGCAGTCCTCCTCTTCCCTGTCAGAATCACACATTCTAAGGAGGTTTTCTGGAATTATGTCTGAGTCTTGTTTGCTAACAATCTTATCTCAGATTGTTTTTTGCCTTATTATTTTTCCTTTCATTATTTGTTTTTATGTTAGAAAGAGTATCCAAGCCTTCAAGGAATCATGTTTATCAATACCAGAGGTCTCTTCCTGGTCTGGTCTGTCTGTTTTCATATTTTTCCTTAGAGTTTAGATATACACGCGGCCTATACAAGGCTAGCTCGCGTGTACACGCCCTTTGTTGTTGTTCAACACGCGTTCTGTTTGAGTGACAATCACGTGCTTGTACAGGCTACTTTTTTTCCAGGGTGGGGTAGTCATCCCCTCCTTTGATAATAAGTATTCCTCTCAGGTGTTTGAATCTATGTTTGAACAGTCAGTAGCTTAGGATTATTTTTAGCCTTAGCTTGCTTTTTCTCATTTAAAACGTTGTCAGAAAAATAAAAAAATAAAAATTTTTGTTTTCTTATGGTTTTTAGACAAGCGTGAGAGTCATTGTTTTTACAATTGCCATTGTGCGATTCTTTAATCTGATTCTTTGCGATCTGCGCTTTAAGACATAATTATTTTTCTTGGTTTTTTGCTTGTCGGTATTTTCCCTTTCTTTCTTTACTAGCAGTTAAATAAAAAAAAAATCTCTTTCTGTTTTCTTCTTTGGTTGAAGAGTGTGTTTTTACATCATTAGCTAGGGAGAAGTCTTTTATTTCATAATTTTTTGTAGTTCACTTAGATCATAAGTAGCTCGTAGTCGAGTGAAATTTCTTTGAGTTTGTTGTCCAAAATCTTAGAAAAAATTAAAATCTTTCTGTGTGAAAAGTTGTTGAAAGTTTGCATTCAGTAAAAGTTTTGTTTCCAGCCTTTTTTTTCATTTTTTTCTTTCGTCTTTTACACATCATCAGTTTCACCCTCATACCCCTTGACGAAAGACAAAGCCATAAAATCAACACTAATTTTAAAATCTTCTAGACTTTTATGTTTGTAGGGTTCACAAATTAGTTCAGGACTAGGGCCTTGGATTAGGTTGGAGAGGAAACTCTTCAAGGCCATTCAAAACCAAACATTAGAGTCTGAGATAGGGAGTGTCTAAGTCTAGTTTCGTGGAAGTTATCCGAGACCCCCCTCTAACACGGGGGATAAACACGAGGTCGCGTGCGGAAAGGTAGTGGAGATAACCCCTCCAAAGTCGGACCAATCGTAGTGGAGAACACATATAGAAAACTTGTTTTGGGATTTTGTCGTTTGCATTTGTCACGGGGCTTCGTGGGTCTCGAATCCGTTCGAGGTCCTTAGTCATCTTCCAGACCATTTTCTTTCGATACCCTTGATAGGTTTTGGGCTTGATACCCTGCTCATTGTGGTGTACCCGACTTTCAACTGTACCCGCCTGGTGACTGTTCACGTGATGGAAACCTAGTTGCCAATCTTTTTAGGGACATACACAGGTGACTGCGGGGGTATACCACGGTACCTAGAACAGACATTGGGCCATGCTTTGCAGAGCATACCCGGAGGGTGCTTCCGTGTTCGAGTTTCACTTTAACTAGTAAGTTGCTCTAGTGTTGGTTGTTGTAACTGTTCTTCCAAATAATTTAGTGATTGCTTGTCTTATCTCTTAGGGAATTCTTTTTTAGTGTGTGTTACTTTTGAATGTTTAGACTACCTTAGAGTGTCTTGGGTCTTCTCACACAGTGGAGGATCCCAAGCTCCACCGGTCACGAAGGCTTCTTGGCCTGCCACCGGTTACACTGGAGCCACCCCCGCCACCATTAAGGCGAAAGATAGACCAACAAGGGTCTTTTGAAGTGACCGCGTTACAAACCATTGTGCCCGAACAACCCCCAGAGAAATCGACTGTTTTGAACCTTGAAGCAATCGCTCTTGGCTTGGTTGAAACCCCAACCACTGATATCTTGGCACCATTTATTGTACCAATCCAATTTCACGAACGCCAGACAGTGCCTCACACAACAATGGAAAAAAATGTTGTTACTTCTTCTAAGAATTCTTCAATTCCCACCATGGTTGTCACCACAGGAGAGTCATCTCCTAACCTACCGTCGTCGGTCCGAGCCACCATGGTCTTGGCCGCAACTATGTCACACAGTGGATTGAACCCGTTTATGGCGGCAGCCACAACTCCCTTCACACCTAGTCCAACAGGCCCTCCGTTCTCATACGGTATGCCTAGTTCGAGTATAAGTCCTGTACTGACCTACTCCACTTTATAGACTTTGGATCTAGGGGCAAGGAGCTCTAACGCTCCTCTGAAAGGTCACTTGGGGGGCACTCCTATCCCTTTTAGCACTTTTCCTTATGTAGGAGGTCATATCCCTCCTTTGTCCCCTTCACTCGCTGGTTCGCATCAGAAATCCGTCGGACAACCTACACACAATAGTTTATTTGGAGCGGGGAGTCAGGGACCACCTTCGCACAGTATGCCGGTAGGTTCAACACCGTTTTCTTGGAACAAAATGTTTGGTAACAACACATTCTCATTATTCACTTTCTCGACTAGGGGCAACCCCATTTTTGGACAAACTACTCCTGTGCAGGGTACTATTCCTACACAGGGGGAACACATAGAAGGACCTTGAAATTCAGGGCAAGGATCCGTCCCCTCCTCTGGAATTCCATTCTAGGGTAATTATTTCCACAATCAATGGAACCCCAGACAGACTACTATGCCTATCCGCATGGGACCGGCATGGGGTAATCCTTCCCAAAGTCCTCTGAATACAATGCATGCCCAACACTCTATGTCCTTTTTGGGAAATCAATCGATGATGTCTCCACAGATGCAAAATCCTTACACTGGCCAGGGCCATGGTTTCTACCAGAATCCGGGCCAACAACCAAACTTTTCCTCGCAACCTGGTGCCAGTCAAACTCCAGGACCCTTTTTTCCAGGTTATCAGCAACAACCCAAACTACCGTTCCTGGCAACTTTACACTTACCAGATTTGACAAGGTTGTTGAATGATCCTATTTGTCACGATTCGCGTTGGCCTCCTATGCCGATGAAGTTTCCTTCGGACATTCCAAAGTTCAAGGCCAAGCCTAATGAAGATCCATGTGATCATGTGACTACTTTTCATCTTTGGTGCTCATCTAACTCATTGAAAGATGACTCCATACAATTGCGATTGTTTCAATGTACTCTCATTGGGAGTGCCGTGAAATGGTACATAGAGCTCGATCGCTCAAGATACTCTTCTTTTGGCGAACTGGCGATGACCTTCCTTAACCATTTCCAGTTACCTGTGAGATATGACGCTGGCACAGAGCTGCTCGCCAATTTCAAATAGACAACAACAGACCATATCTTTGATCATATCCGAGAATGGAGATGTTGTAAGAGTTTAATCAAGGTACCAGTCCCACCAACCTTCCTGCTTGAGTGGTTCCTTAAGTCTTTGGTCCCATAGTTATCCAAAGACATCGCGACATCCAGAGTTTTCTCCAAAGAAGATGCCATCATGAGGACTCAATAGTTTGAGCTCATCTATTCTCAGTCTGGTTTATTATACAACATCTTGCCAGATGCGCCACGTTAGATACTGGATAAAACTAGATAGAGAGTTGGACCAGATGCCGATGGTATTGAGGGTTCAGCAGAAACCAAGCCCGCTGAGCAATTGACAAAGCAGTTGCAATAGTTATGCATACAACACATAGTGGCCAACCAAACTACTGCTTTGGCTGCTCCCCCTACCCAAACGTCAGTAGTACACATCGTGCAGTCAACTAACCCAAAGGCCACCCAACAACTTGAAGGGAAGAAAAAACAACGAAAGAAGGGTAAGGGGGATAAAAAACCCACTGATAATGCTGGTGGGGACAACACAGAAAAACGAAATGCGAGGTATCCATACAACTTGTGCGCGGAAGACCACCCGACCCATCTTTGTGCTCGACTTGTAGAGGCCCAAAAGTTTGTCACACAACAACAACAAGTAGTGTTGACTAATCCCTTTCAACATGGGAAAAATCTAACTCAAGCCTCTACAAGCACAGAAGGGGGCAACCAAGAAACCTGCCCACCTCCAAACAATCCCTCATCCTTGAATGTATATATGGTTAGGGGTGATTCTTTCATATCAACCAGAGCGCACGATTATAGTAAACCAAGCGCTTTTGAGAAGGGTAAAGAAGCTAATCTCCCATTTCTTCCTCTACAGATTGAGAAGACGTTGGGAGAAACAATGACACACATTCCAAAGGGTGCATTTAAAAAAGCTTCTCACAACCCAAATGCAAGGGCCACCCATAATTACTCTCTGGTGGAAGATTTATGACAAACCCCTTGTGCAATGTCTGCTTTGGAGGTCCTCCAAAGCTGCCCTACTCAGAGGAAATCCTTGTTAACCACTTTGGGCTCTACTGAGACTTGTAATTCGGGTACCATCATGTTAGATACAAATGACTTAAAACCTCATTTTCCTTACCATGTAGCGTTTCAGATAGTAGTGGCTCATCCCACGAAAATTTTTACTCAGAATATCTTTTGCATGGTGGTTGAGGAGGGCGCCTCAACATGTGTTATGTCGTTAGTATGTTGGAAGGCCATTGGCTAGACCGTTTTGTCTCCATCACCTACTCTCCTCACTACTTTCGACGGTCATTCATTCTGACCACATGGCATCGTTCCTTCTTTCTGTGTGTAGTTAGGAGGGAAAATTGTGTGTGTCGAAGTAGAGGTATTCGATGCTTCCCTCGACTATAACCTCTTGTTAGGACGAAGTTAGACTTATGCTATGCAAGCTTTAGTTGCTACAATTTTCTGTGTCTTTTTGTTTCCACACGAGGGCCGGATAGTGACCATTGATCAATTGTCTTTCTCCAGACCTGACCCAGCTTTGGGGGCATCCACAGTCCCGATGATTGATAATCCTCGACCAGATGTCGTTAACGTAGGAGTTGGTTTGTGCCCATCCTTGATGGGTACCTTCAATTACCCACCTCCTCATGACGATATCAAATTTATATCTAATCACCATAAGGTTGATATTTTTCATGTTTCGTCGTTCTGCACGACTTACTTTGAGGATCCTTGGATTCTTCCTTCCCCATCAGCCACGATGGATGAGGCAGGGAACCCAGGCATGTCCATGCCCTTGTCTACCACTGAAGTAGCATACTCTTTAGTCCAGGAAGCTTTAGCTAACCCTGATCCGACTCCTGCACAAGAGTTATATCCACTTCTAGAGCCTATTTGGGCTCAGGGTTCTCTCGCTCACGTCGATTTGTTAGACTTATTCTTGCCTTCTGATGAAGCAACAATCGAAGTAATAACTAGTCTGGACAAACCTTGGGAATATCTTCATCACAGATCATATTTTCTCCCAGAGTTAAGCCGAATCGAAGCAGGAGAATTCACCATTACCATGACAAGAGATCAGTCGTGTCCTAGTAATCTCTTAGCTACACATGAAATTTATGCTGAGGGCAATATGGTGACTATCGCTGAAACTATACCAATCAACATCTCCCAAAACCCTAGCGTGGTGGAGAATGTTTTCGTTGGAGCGGATTGCTCCCCCACAAAGATTCAAATTTACATGGATCTTTTCAAAGAATTCTGCGATGTTTTTGCCTAGTCTTATGAGGAAATGCCAAGTATTGATCCAAAAATAGTTGAACATGAAATCACAATGTATCCTGATGCCAAGCCTGTTCAACAGAAACTTGGTCCAGTTAATCCCAAGAAAGAAGCAACCATCAAGATTGAGGTTGAGAAATTACTAAAGGCAGGTTTTATTTATCCTATCCATTTGACTCAATGGGTATCAAATCCTGTGTCGGTCAATAAAAAACAAGGCACGATTCGTGTATTTACTGATTTCCATGATTTGAACAAGGCATGTCCCAAAGATAATTTTCCAACACCATTCATTAACCAGATCATTGATGAATGTGCTAGTTGTTAAGCCTTTTCTTTCATGGACAGTTTTTTGGGATATAATCAAATCCAAATCAAACCTGAAGACCAACATAAAACGACATTCATTTGTCCATGGGGTACATTCACATATCGTAAGATGCATTTTGGCCTTAAAAATGCTGGAGCCACATTCCAGCGGGCCATGTCTTTTGATTTTCATAACCTCAACCATATAGTCAAGGCCTACCTAGATGATTTAGCATCACTCTCTTGCAAGAGAACGAATCATCCCATACACCTTAGACTAATCTTCGAACGTTGTCTCTACTTTAGGATTTGCTTGAATCCAAACAAGTGCAGCTTTTGCGTAATGTCAGGACGTTTGTTAGGTTTCATCGTATCAACAACAGGGATCATGGTTGATCCTCTTAAGGTGGAGGCAATAATCCAGTTGCCCCTCCCACGCACAATCCTACAACTTCAGAGTCTACAAGGCAAGGCGAACTTCTTACAATGCTTCATCACCAACTATGCCGAAATCACCAAGGGCTTTATGCGTTTACTAAAGAAAGACATTCCTTTTTTGGGGGACGAAGCCGCTCAACGCTCTTTCGACGCATTAAAATATGCCCTCACAACCGCACCTCTGCTACGACCACCTAACTATAACAAATATTTATTATTATATATGGCTGCCGCAGAGTCAACCATTGGCATGGTTTTAGTTCAGGAAGATGATTTGTTCTTAGAATACGTGATCTATTACCTGAGCCGAGGCCTCGTAGGACCGAAACTCAATTATTCTCATCTCGAAAAACTTGCATTGGCAGTAGTTCATGCTGTTCAATGGTTCTGTCACTATGTTATGTTTCACAAGACCACCATCATTGCTGTCGTGAATCCATTCCAATACATGTTGACACGACGAGTTATAGGCAGAAAAATCAGTAGATGGATAGTCATCCTCCAAGAATTTGACTTAGACTTCGTTTCAGCAAAGTCCAAAAAGTCATTGGTCTTCACAGAGCTTATTTCAGAACTTCCGGTTGAGTCAGGTGACGTTGTGCCTGAGGAATCGCCTATCCGGGGAGATATGTTTTTGATTACATCTTCAGATCCTTGGTATGGAGATATACTTATCTATATCCATANGTCGTTTGCATTTGTCACGGGGCTTCGTGGGTCTCGAATCCGTTCGAGGTCCTTAGTCATCTTCCAGACCATTTTCTTTCGATACCCTTGATAGGTTTTGGGCTTGATACCCTGCTCATTGTGGTGTACCCGACTTTCAACTGTACCCGCCTGGTGACTGTTCACGTGATGGAAACCTAGTTGCCAATCTTTTTAGGGACATACACAGGTGACTGCGGGGGTATACCACGGTACCTAGAACAGACATTGGGCCATGCTTTGCAGAGCATACCCGGAGGGTGCTTCCGTGTTCGAGTTTCACTTTAACTAGTAAGTTGCTCTAGTGTTGGTTGTTGTAACTGTTCTTCCAAATAATTTAGTGATTGCTTGTCTTATCTCTTAGGGAATTCTTTTTTAGTGTGTGTTACTTTTGAATGTTTAGACTACCTTAGAGTGTCTTGGGTCTTCTCACACAGTGGAGGATCCCAAGCTCCACCGGTCACGAAGGCTTCTTGGCCTGCCACCGGTTACACTGGAGCCACCCCCGCCACCATTAAGGCGAAAGATAGACCAACAAGGGTCTTTTGAAGTGACCGCGTTACAAACCATTGTGCCCGAACAACCCCCAGAGAAATCGACTGTTTTGAACCTTGAAGCAATCGCTCTTGGCTTGGTTGAAACCCCAACCACTGATATCTTGGCACCATTTATTGTACCAATCCAATTTCACGAACGCCAGACAGTGCCTCACACAACAATGGAAAAAAATGTTGTTACTTCTTCTAAGAATTCTTCAATTCCCACCATGGTTGTCACCACAGGAGAGTCATCTCCTAACCTACCGTCGTCGGTCCGAGCCACCATGGTCTTGGCCGCAACTATGTCACACAGTGGATTGAACCCGTTTATGGCGGCAGCCACAACTCCCTTCACACCTAGTCCAACAGGCCCTCCGTTCTCATACGGTATGCCTAGTTCGAGTATAAGTCCTGTACTGACCTACTCCACTTTATAGACTTTGGATCTAGGGGCAAGGAGCTCTAACGCTCCTCTGAAAGGTCACTTGGGGGGCACTCCTATCCCTTTTAGCACTTTTCCTTATGTAGGAGGTCATATCCCTCCTTTGTCCCCTTCACTCGCTGGTTCGCATCAGAAATCCGTCGGACAACCTACACACAATAGTTTATTTGGAGCGGGGAGTCAGGGACCACCTTCGCACAGTATGCCGGTAGGTTCAACACCGTTTTCTT
This sequence comes from Picea glauca, assembly GCA_000966675.3. NCBI lineage: Eukaryota > Viridiplantae > Streptophyta > Pinopsida > Pinales > Pinaceae > Picea > Picea glauca. The sequence goes on along the minus strand of JZKD02S2204702.1, from coordinate 31,187 downwards.
GGAACAAAATGTTTGGTAACAACACATTCTCATTATTCACTTTCTCGACTAGGGGCAACCCCATTTTTGGACAAACTACTCCTGTGCAGGGTACTATTCCTACACAGGGGGAACACATAGAAGGACCTTGAAATTCAGGGCAAGGATCCGTCCCCTCCTCTGGAATTCCATTCTAGGGTAATTATTTCCACAATCAATGGAACCCCAGACAGACTACTATGCCTATCCGCATGGGACCGGCATGGGGTAATCCTTCCCAAAGTCCTCTGAATACAATGCATGCCCAACACTCTATGTCCTTTTTGGGAAATCAATCGATGATGTCTCCACAGATGCAAAATCCTTACACTGGCCAGGGCCATGGTTTCTACCAGAATCCGGGCCAACAACCAAACTTTTCCTCGCAACCTGGTGCCAGTCAAACTCCAGGACCCTTTTTTCCAGGTTATCAGCAACAACCCAAACTACCGTTCCTGGCAACTTTACACTTACCAGATTTGACAAGGTTGTTGAATGATCCTATTTGTCACGATTCGCGTTGGCCTCCTATGCCGATGAAGTTTCCTTCGGACATTCCAAAGTTCAAGGCCAAGCCTAATGAAGATCCATGTGATCATGTGACTACTTTTCATCTTTGGTGCTCATCTAACTCATTGAAAGATGACTCCATACAATTGCGATTGTTTCAATGTACTCTCATTGGGAGTGCCGTGAAATGGTACATAGAGCTCGATCGCTCAAGATACTCTTCTTTTGGCGAACTGGCGATGACCTTCCTTAACCATTTCCAGTTACCTGTGAGATATGACGCTGGCACAGAGCTGCTCGCCAATTTCAAATAGACAACAACAGACCATATCTTTGATCATATCCGAGAATGGAGATGTTGTAAGAGTTTAATCAAGGTACCAGTCCCACCAACCTTCCTGCTTGAGTGGTTCCTTAAGTCTTTGGTCCCATAGTTATCCAAAGACATCGCGACATCCAGAGTTTTCTCCAAAGAAGATGCCATCATGAGGACTCAATAGTTTGAGCTCATCTATTCTCAGTCTGGTTTATTATACAACATCTTGCCAGATGCGCCACGTTAGATACTGGATAAAACTAGATAGAGAGTTGGACCAGATGCCGATGGTATTGAGGGTTCAGCAGAAACCAAGCCCGCTGAGCAATTGACAAAGCAGTTGCAATAGTTATGCATACAACACATAGTGGCCAACCAAACTACTGCTTTGGCTGCTCCCCCTACCCAAACGTCAGTAGTACACATCGTGCAGTCAACTAACCCAAAGGCCACCCAACAACTTGAAGGGAAGAAAAAACAACGAAAGAAGGGTAAGGGGGATAAAAAACCCACTGATAATGCTGGTGGGGACAACACAGAAAAACGAAATGCGAGGTATCCATACAACTTGTGCGCGGAAGACCACCCGACCCATCTTTGTGCTCGACTTGTAGAGGCCCAAAAGTTTGTCACACAACAACAACAAGTAGTGTTGACTAATCCCTTTCAACATGGGAAAAATCTAACTCAAGCCTCTACAAGCACAGAAGGGGGCAACCAAGAAACCTGCCCACCTCCAAACAATCCCTCATCCTTGAATGTATATATGGTTAGGGGTGATTCTTTCATATCAACCAGAGCGCACGATTATAGTAAACCAAGCGCTTTTGAGAAGGGTAAAGAAGCTAATCTCCCATTTCTTCCTCTACAGATTGAGAAGACGTTGGGAGAAACAATGACACACATTCCAAAGGGTGCATTTAAAAAAGCTTCTCACAACCCAAATGCAAGGGCCACCCATAATTACTCTCTGGTGGAAGATTTATGACAAACCCCTTGTGCAATGTCTGCTTTGGAGGTCCTCCAAAGCTGCCCTACTCAGAGGAAATCCTTGTTAACCACTTTGGGCTCTACTGAGACTTGTAATTCGGGTACCATCATGTTAGATACAAATGACTTAAAACCTCATTTTCCTTACCATGTAGCGTTTCAGATAGTAGTGGCTCATCCCACGAAAATTTTTACTCAGAATATCTTTTGCATGGTGGTTGAGGAGGGCGCCTCAACATGTGTTATGTCGTTAGTATGTTGGAAGGCCATTGGCTAGACCGTTTTGTCTCCATCACCTACTCTCCTCACTACTTTCGACGGTCATTCATTCTGACCACATGGCATCGTTCCTTCTTTCTGTGTGTAGTTAGGAGGGAAAATTGTGTGTGTCGAAGTAGAGGTATTCGATGCTTCCCTCGACTATAACCTCTTGTTAGGACGAAGTTAGACTTATGCTATGCAAGCTTTAGTTGCTACAATTTTCTGTGTCTTTTTGTTTCCACACGAGGGCCGGATAGTGACCATTGATCAATTGTCTTTCTCCAGACCTGACCCAGCTTTGGGGGCATCCACAGTCCCGATGATTGATAATCCTCGACCAGATGTCGTTAACGTAGGAGTTGGTTTGTGCCCATCCTTGATGGGTACCTTCAATTACCCACCTCCTCATGACGATATCAAATTTATATCTAATCACCATAAGGTTGATATTTTTCATGTTTCGTCGTTCTGCACGACTTACTTTGAGGATCCTTGGATTCTTCCTTCCCCATCAGCCACGATGGATGAGGCAGGGAACCCAGGCATGTCCATGCCCTTGTCTACCACTGAAGTAGCATACTCTTTAGTCCAGGAAGCTTTAGCTAACCCTGATCCGACTCCTGCACAAGAGTTATATCCACTTCTAGAGCCTATTTGGGCTCAGGGTTCTCTCGCTCACGTCGATTTGTTAGACTTATTCTTGCCTTCTGATGAAGCAACAATCGAAGTAATAACTAGTCTGGACAAACCTTGGGAATATCTTCATCACAGATCATATTTTCTCCCAGAGTTAAGCCGAATCGAAGCAGGAGAATTCACCATTACCATGACAAGAGATCAGTCGTGTCCTAGTAATCTCTTAGCTACACATGAAATTTATGCTGAGGGCAATATGGTGACTATCGCTGAAACTATACCAATCAACATCTCCCAAAACCCTAGCGTGGTGGAGAATGTTTTCGTTGGAGCGGATTGCTCCCCCACAAAGATTCAAATTTACATGGATCTTTTCAAAGAATTCTGCGATGTTTTTGCCTAGTCTTATGAGGAAATGCCAAGTATTGATCCAAAAATAGTTGAACATGAAATCACAATGTATCCTGATGCCAAGCCTGTTCAACAGAAACTTGGTCCAGTTAATCCCAAGAAAGAAGCAACCATCAAGATTGAGGTTGAGAAATTACTAAAGGCAGGTTTTATTTATCCTATCCATTTGACTCAATGGGTATCAAATCCTGTGTCGGTCAATAAAAAACAAGGCACGATTCGTGTATTTACTGATTTCCATGATTTGAACAAGGCATGTCCCAAAGATAATTTTCCAACACCATTCATTAACCAGATCATTGATGAATGTGCTAGTTGTTAAGCCTTTTCTTTCATGGACAGTTTTTTGGGATATAATCAAATCCAAATCAAACCTGAAGACCAACATAAAACGACATTCATTTGTCCATGGGGTACATTCACATATCGTAAGATGCATTTTGGCCTTAAAAATGCTGGAGCCACATTCCAGCGGGCCATGTCTTTTGATTTTCATAACCTCAACCATATAGTCAAGGCCTACCTAGATGATTTAGCATCACTCTCTTGCAAGAGAACGAATCATCCCATACACCTTAGACTAATCTTCGAACGTTGTCTCTACTTTAGGATTTGCTTGAATCCAAACAAGTGCAGCTTTTGCGTAATGTCAGGACGTTTGTTAGGTTTCATCGTATCAACAACAGGGATCATGGTTGATCCTCTTAAGGTGGAGGCAATAATCCAGTTGCCCCTCCCACGCACAATCCTACAACTTCAGAGTCTACAAGGCAAGGCGAACTTCTTACGATGCTTCATCACCAACTATGCCGAAATCACCAAGGGATTTATGCGTTTACTAAAGAAAGACATTCCTTTTTTGGGGGACGAAGCCGCTCAACGCTCTTTCGACGCATTAAAACATGCCCTCACAACCGCACCTCTGCTACGACCACCTAACTATAACAAATATTTATTATTATATATGGCTGCCGCAAAGTCAACCATTGGCATGGTTTTAGTTCAGGAAGATGATTTGTTCTTAGAATACGTGATCTATTACCTGAGCCGAGGCCTCATAGGACCGAAACTCAATTATTCTCATCTCAAAAAACTTTCATTGGCAGTAGTTCATGCTGTTCAATGGTTCTGTCACTATGTTATGTTTCACAAGACCACCATCATTGCTGTCGTGAATCCATTCCAATACATGTTGACACGATGAGTTATAGGTAGAAAAATCAGTAGATGGATAGTCATCCTCCAAGAATTTGACTTAGACTTCGTTTCAGCAAAGTCCAAAAAGTCATTGGTCTTCACAGAGCTTATTTCGGAACTTCCGGTTGAGTCAGGTGACGTTGTGCCTGAGGAATCGCCTATCCGGGGAGATATGTTTTTGATTACATCTTCAGATCCTTGGTATGGAGATATACTTATCTATATCCATACTTTGAAGTGCCCCACCTCTGCTTCTCGTGACTAGCGTCGGCGAATACACCATCAGGCTAAGAATGATCTCATACTTGATGATACATTGTATCAGAGAGGTGTAGACTGTGTCTTATGTTGATGTCTCACACATGAGGAGGCAGTCATCGTGCTCAACGATTTCCATACCAGAGCTTGTGGCGGTCATTTTTCTGGGCTGGTAACAACCCAAAAGATTCTACGAGTAGGTTACTTCTGGTCGACACTTATCAAAGATTGTATCAAATCGATCAAGAAGTGCCATCCATGCCAAATCTTATCTCAAAAGATGAGGGCACATCCCACTCCTTTGTTTCCTGTCATCATAGTTGGTCCCTTCACTAAGTGGGGAATTGATTACACTACTTGCAACCCCCCGTCAGCAAGGGGGCACCTCTATATCATCGTAGTTGTCGACTACTTCACTAAGTGGGTCGAAGCTATGCCAACGTTTAAAGATGATGGAGAGACTGCAACTCTCTTCTTATTCAACCAGATCATAGAAAGGTTTGGCATCCCGAGAGAGATTGTCATTGACCATGGAAGTCACTTTCAGAACCAAATGATGACCGAATTAACATCAAAGCTTGGGTTACGGCAAGAGCATTCATCACTTTACTACCCCCAAGCCAATGGGCAGGTGGAAGCTGTAAAAAAAACTCTTAAGACTATTCTACAACAAACTATCAACTCAGCCAAGTCAAATTGGCATTTGATGTTATACTCAACATCATGGGCTTACCGAACATCTGTTAAGATTGCAACTGGTTTCTCACCTTTTCAACTCATTTATGGGTTGGAGCCAGTTTTTCCCATCGAATGTCAAATCCCATCTCTAAAATTGGTAGTACAATTATTGCCAGACACTTCTCCACTTGAATAACGGTTAGTACACCTTGAGAAGCTCAATGAGTAGCGTCGCAATGCGGCCCTGGCCAACGAGGCTCACAAACATAAGGTCAAGTGTCAGTATGATAGGTTCGTTCGTCCTTAGATTTTCTCTAAAGGTGATCTTGTCCTGGTCTATAACCAAGATAAGGACCCCCTGGGGGCAGGAAAATTTAAACCCATGTGGTTTGGACCCTTCATCATAAAAGAGGTATTAAAAAAGGGCGCTTATCGTTTGGTTGATTTTGAAGGGAATGCTTTAGCAGAGCCTAGAAATGGGCTCTACCTCAAGAAGTATTACTCATAGATAGGTCACTATGGGTAACCTTTTGTAACATATGTATAGTCTTTGTACTATTACTTTTTAGTTTCTTTTAATTGTTATGGATGTGTCATTGATGTTATCTTTCGTCAATATGGCAGATGTCAAGTGATTCTGAGGTGTTCATTGGGTATACAGATGGTTCTAGTCGACACACGTGGAGGCTTGCCTCCGTAGCTTGGGTAATCTTTACACCTCAGGGCCAGTTGTTATCTTCTGGAGGTATATGCTTAGGTGACACCACAAATAATGTCACCGAGTATAGTGCAGTTAT
>JZKD02S2204691.1:18229-29418 GCA_000966675.3 Picea glauca | reverse complement strand
TTGTAAGGTGTAAGAATGAATTCTTTTTAAAATTCCATCTTTTCGCTGTCTTTAATCTTTTGTACCAGCGAACAAATTTGGTGTAGATTTTGCTTAGCAGTCTGTCGGATCTGATACCATGTAAATGTGTTGAGCCTGCACATAATAGATCTAGCTAAACAATAATACACGCATTTTCATAGAGAATTGGAGAAAGAAGAAGAAGGAGAGAAATAATGAAAGAATTCTCATTAACCGTTGTGAATAATGAATAATTTACACATGATATACTCTTTATAACTCAATGAGTTCGACTAGAGGATAACCAATGTGCCATAGTGGTGGTCTAGAGTGATCTGGACACACACCAACAATTATGGGAGTGAACTTCCACCTATTATAGTCTCTCAAGCAGTTACGAGAGTGAACTGCCACCTAGTTGTGTTAACTAGTCAACTAGTCTTCAGTTAACTGACTGAACATAGAGTAGTGAGGAGTTAACTCAGGGAATCAAGGCTAATACGCCAATTTGGTGATGATCCCAAGGCAAGGTATAATTATCATGGTGATGATCCCAATGTTGCATGGTAATGATCCCAATGCAACATCTAAACTCAATTCAACTAGTCAAACTGAAGTGTCAACTGAAAGAGAATATTCTCCAAGTGGAATATTCTCTCCTAAAATATATGAGACTAGATAATGACTAATTATGACTAATAAACAAGGAAAAAAATTAGGAAAAATAAATCCTATGTGTGTGTTAAGTAACTCCAACAAATCCCACAGATGGATGTTGTGACCCCATCCAGGGGTAGGGAGACATCATAAACTTGCACCAGGAAGAAAGAAGGACGTTGCACCAGAGACACCCTTGAATACTTAGACCCAAGGGGATATTTTTCTTCCACCTGGAAGTTGACCCTTGAGAGTCCATGACGTCATCATTATGACCCTAGACGCCATCCAAAGCTATGGTTTTCATTTATGAGGGAAGTCGTATGCTGGTTTCCACGTGTGGAATCATCCAGGGCCCTTGGAGGCCAAATGTTCTGCATATGGGGCCCAACATTCCACCCTAGGAGCTCAACATCACCCTATAATGGCTTGATGTCACCCTTGGAGATGATTTCATGGGTTAATTACTCTTATTTATGTAAAAAAATGGATTTTTGATGTAATTTGGCCAGGTCAGTCTTTTATGACCTAAAATTAATTAAAGGTCATTGATATTGTATAAATAGAGAGAAAGTACTCTCATTTTTCATTATCACTCATCACACACTTAGTGTGGACTGAAATTTGCACCCTCTTTAAGGGCTATTGGATGAAATAACTAGTACACAACTTCTTGGAGAGGCTTATTTTGGTGTATCTTGGCTATTTTTCATGGAAGATTTTCGACTAGGGTTTGGCTTGATCATTCTTGGTGAAGTAAGTAGAAAACATGCAATTTGTTTATGCTAATGAACACTTGTGGTAAATTTTATTTGTTTCGTGTTAAATATTATGAAATTTCTTGTTTAAACCCTAGGAGAGAAACATAAGTTACTTCTCTCTCTCTATAGTTTTCCACTTGTTTAAATTTCTGAAGTGCACCTTGTTTGAAAAGTAGCTACTAGAGACCTAAAGTTATAGATCTCTAGTAGTGTTACTCTAGTTTCTTAGTGCATATATTATTTCAATAGTCTAAGGAAGGAAAATTTGCTAGGGCCTAAGATTCCTTACTTTCTAACAAATTTCTCTCTAGGATTTGGATGCTTGAGGCCTTGGGTAGCCAACACCTCCTCCATCCATCCCTTCTCCTTTTACAAAGTATTATCATTGTTACTTTTCTCCAAGTTTTTCCATTGCTATTGTTGACTCCATAAACCCTAAAAGGCACTAGTCTACTCATTGTAGTGAATGATTGATCAAACAAACACTCAAACCTTTCTTCTTGAAGCTTTTGCTAACCTTTGCTAACCCTAAACTGGAATAACTCCTTAGCTAACTTTTTGTTGTTGCAAATAATTTCTACAACCATACTAATTCATGTTAAATTGTCGCATCCACCTACATAACTCACACTTATCTCATCCAGAAATCACTTGTGACAATTGCCAATCAATCTACTAGATAAATGTTGAGTTTGCATGGTGTTTTCTTGCAATTTTGAGCACTAGAATTTGATGTTGTTACAAAATCTTGCTACAACCATCTAACTGCAACAAATTCTCTGCAAAAGTGATATTAAATGCTATCTAAACATTTTCAAATTTGCTTGTGACAATTTATTATCAATTTGCCTAGTCAAAGTTACTTTTTCTTGTATTTTTTAAACAATTTCGAGGCATGATTTTTTTGGTTGTTACAAAATATTCATTGTTTTTATAAACTGTTACATTGTTGCAACTTTATATAAGCTAGCCCATTTTTTGAAGGTTCATGGTATTAAGAAGCACTAACATCATATTTTTGTATTTGCAAGCTACTATATTTTCTTTTTTTCTTGTTTTGGGTAGGTACACTCCATTTTACCATTTTCTTCATCCCTTAAAGGCCATAAGAACCTTTTGAACTGAATGACCAGTGAGAGGGGGATTTTCTTGCATCCTTGACCTTAGTTATCGACCCTTTAGGTCATCGGGGACATATCCCCTGAGATAATATTGATATACTCCTATAAATAAAGGGTTTTCCTATTAAGGTGACAGTGATAGTTCACCCCTTGTTATGCCAATATTGCATCCACTTTCCTCGGGCTTTGGGCAAGTGCAAATTGTGCGATAATAGAACCAACAAGTAGGAAATCAAGGGTAGCAAGGTCAAGGTGAGACATTTGATGATTATTGGAGGGAGTACCAGGCTCTTGGTGATCCATATGGATGTTGATGGCCTCCCACCTTTTCCAAATGGTTCATTTTGGCAGTTTTCCAGTTTGGCAGTTTTTTCCTAGTTTTCAGGTCCTCGACTTCCAAGGTCGTTTTGAGGCCCTAAGCAGGGTTTTCATGGTTTTCCACAATCAAATTGTAGGCAAAGTTAGAGTCTCACGGAAACATGTGTATTCCTTATATAGACCTTTCCAACAAGCTATCGTGTGCCTAAAACGGAGATTGTATGCAAAAGTTATGACCCCGGGAAGTTGATGTACTACCATACCCCAATGGGACCCACATGAACTTTGGCACTTCATCTCCTAGGGTTAGGTTTTTTTATGTCTAGGGTTTTGGAATTCATGTTTATTGTAAAAAAGTTCTTTAGAGCCTCATTGTAATCATCTTATTTTGAATGAGCACAACCATCACATCTCTTCTCAAAGATATGTCGCCACCATTCCAACAAGCTTGTTTTCCGCTGCATTTTACAGTTTCAACTTATTTCCTTATTGAATAGAAACCAATTTTACTGTATCTCTGTTATTTTGTGTTAAACATATTTTAATAATCTGTATTCATTTTTTTATGCTCATAAAATCTTCTGCTTCTTGTCGTTCTTAATGCATGTCCCCAACGAGGTCAGGGTACAAAGAATTGGGTCTTGAGCTTGTTTCTCTTGAGGACAAAATATCTCGCATGCCCAAGAGACCTCTCATGTCAGGAGAAAATAAAGACGATGGGATATGAGATCCTTTCAAAATGTTTCTTGAGGAAGCCCTCACGCAACAAAGGAATGAGATGATGGATAATTTTGCGCAAATCCTTCTGCGGCTACCGATAGGCGACGCATCTTCCATGAGCGGAGGCATTGCCCCCTTCAAGGTACAAATCAAATTTGATATTGCTATATACTAAGGTCATATAGACACAGATGTTGTAGAAAAATGGTTGAATATACTACAAGGGTATTTTTCTTTCCATAACTTTTCGAATAGAGAAAATATTACTTTTGCGCTCCACAAAGACGTTCCCCATGTGAAAGATTGGTGGGAAAATTTCTGTGAGAAAAAGGAAATAGAGGAACACTCATTATTTACACTCACGGTCACCTAAGAATCCTTCAGGGATGCTATTATGGAACATAACTACACTGTTGGAAGTTATGACGACTTGTATACAAAATGGACAACATTGCGGCAAAAAAGAGACCAAGTAGTGCCAGAGTTCACAAATATATTTCATACAATGCGTACCAAGATGTCTATCAAAGATTCTGAGAGAAATCTGTTTCTCAAGTATCGCGGTGCTCCACATAGATACATCCAAACCAAAATGGAATTTCTGGACATCTCGTCCTTGGGCGCGCTTTATTGATATGCCGTCAAAATCGAGTAGAAGCTCAAACAAAAGACACGAAAATTTGGGCCTGGGAACACCTTGTTGACCACCTACTTCAACTATGGGGTCAAATCCATGTTCCATGAAGCTATGTACCTGATGGTGCAACAAAATGAAAGACTTTCTGGTTCTACAAGGCAATTTTGGCCTTTGGCACGTCTTTTTGTAATTGGAATTTCCACTCCCCTACTTCGGATATAATGTAATGGGTCTACATGGACCATATTTTAGGTTAGTTTCTTATGACTTTATCATTAGGTAATTCCTTTCATCGAGTGATTTTTATCCTCAGGTAATTGATTTGGCCTAACCATCCATTTTCATTACCCTTGAGTTTTTCACTTCCAATAATCCTCCAAAGTGGTGAAAGACGTTCTAATGATCGAACCCAATGGGTGAATAGGGTCTAGGAATTTTTTAAATGACCATGCTAGACATATCCTAGAGTCTTGCAAAATTTCGTCGAGTCTAAGCAGTTTTTTTTTTAATTTTTTAAAATTACCCAATTACTGGTAATTTTAATTAATTTTGGTGTAAAAATGTAAAAACTAGGTCCTATGGGATTTTTATAGGGGTATGAGTACTCAAAGGAAATTGAATTATACCCCCTACACCCTTGGACCAAGTTTCGGCTCAATTGGACAAGTTTTTCTAGGTCATTGTCCATGAGGAGTCCAAGTCAGTCCAAGTCAGTAATTTAATTACTTTAATTTGGCTAAGTAAAAATGCCATTTTTTGTAAAATTATAAAAAAGGTTAGAGAAAGAGTGGGAGATGATGCCTAACCCCTTTCCTAAGTTATAGAAACATTTTTCTAACTTAAACACACTCCCACACCTAGACACTACCACAACTTGTCATCCCCTCTTAGGATGTTGCGCCCCCTTTGGTGAGGAAAACACCCAAACTAAAAAAATAAACCAAGGGAACACCTAATCTCCTAAATTGAACCCCCATAGTGACTCAACATGATGTTTGACTTGTCAAAAAAGTGTTCCCCCTCACCCCCACTCATCCCTCACAAACCTTAGATGACTAAAACCCTAAAAGTGTGCCCTCCTTGAGATCATCTCTTCTTTTCCATGAGTAACACTTGGATCTCATCCAAGAGGGGTCACTCTTGACTCCCATGTATAAAAAAAATTCAACCCCTCCCTCATTAGACATATATTCTCAGTGTATTGTTAATATGCCCAAATCTCTCCCACTCATCTCTCTTTCTCCCATTTGCTCTTTCTCTTGTGTAAAGCTTGCTACAAGTATTTGCAACAACCTTTTTCATTTGGAATAAAAGAAATATTTGGAGGATACATGGTGCATTGAGAGTCTTCTTGGTGCCATATTGCTACATTGGAGGTGATACTTTTTTGGTTTCTTTCTTTGTGTATGCATTTGTTATAGATCTAGAGTAGAAATTCCAAGCAAAGTATTTTGTTTGGGTAGATCTATGGTAGTAGTATTGTAGATCTACTGAGTATTTTTTGGGATTTATAAAAGTATTTTGTTTCATCTTTAAGATCTACTCACATATTCTCTTTTCTGTAGATTTTTTTCACAAGATTTTCAGGTCACCCAAGGGTTTTGTGGACAAATTTCATATCTGGAAATTTGTCCCTTCACCCAACTCAAGCCTCTTTAAATTTCAGTTCTAATTTTATGTACATTTCTATTCACTTTTTGGGGCATTACAACTCTCTTGAAAAGGTAATTAAAATATATTTGCTTGCTTATTTTTTACAAAAAAAAAAAATTGTTATTACTAACATAAATTATTTGAGTTTTTTGGTTATTTTTGCAGTTTCTTCAGCAAGCTTTGCTTGCTGGTTTTTGCAGATCTGAACCAGAAAAGAGGAAGTGCAACCCATTTGGGGCCACAAAACTTCAAGAAAAGACCTCCCAAATTGGAGTACTATTCACCCAACCCATCTCTCTTCTTCTATCATTGTAAGAAAGCCCAAAGAGAGTCTCTTGGGCTTGCATTTCTTTCTAAGTTTAAATTTTCTGCAATTTATTTCATAAATGTGCCTACACCTTGCATAGTGAATTGGCCTAGCCACCCATGCAGAATCATAAGGCTAGAATTTATATTTATTTTTAGATTTTTTTATTGCGTTTTAAGTTTGCCCCACTTTCCCTAAGGCAAGGTTGAGAGGCTAGGATCTCTTTCTTTTCCTTTCAAGTATTTGTTTATTTCATTCACCCACTTGGGCACAAAACTGGTAGGCTTGTCCTCCATCTTGTGCCTTTGTTGAGGTTGCAAGTAGTTAGTTTCTTTTCAAGTTCATTTATTTTCTTTAATTCTTTTTCCTACACCCTGCAAAGAGGATTGCCCTAGCTACCCATGCAGTATCACAAGGCTTGTTTCATATGCTAAGTTGTTAATAGTTTTTTATGCTTCTAGTTTCATTTATTTTCTTTGAAGTTCATTGTTTATATTTCACATAGTTAGAAGATTATTTATTTTGTTTAATATTTTGTATTAGATCTTGGGAGCATCTTTCTTTTCTGCAATTTTTTTAAGTTGGATCTATAAGCATTTGTCCATTTCATTTATTTATGATCTATATCTCCTTAAGCATTTTATTACAAGTAATATCACTGCTTAATCAATTAACTTGTAGCTTTAGGAGGGATCCATTTACCTAGTTTAATTAGAGCACCCTTTACTGATACAACTTTCACTACCAAAAATGGGTCTTGTGGAGGCTACTTGGGGTGCTAGGTCAAGGATGATCTCACGGCACTAGGTGTCCCCTTTGTCGAGCGCCCAAGTTTTACAGGTTGACCTGTGGAGCTAGGGTAAGGCCTTGTTTGCCTTTCTTATTGAGCACCCAACAATCATTTTGGCCAAAGAGGTAGGAGTATAGGGGAAGTCACCTAGTTTAGGCTTGCAAATTCACTTCACCAAATTCAAGCTTAAAATTTACTCACACAATTTATGTTTCAAGCTCATAATCTAAATCTAAATTGTTTAACCTTTACTTTCCTACAACTTTACTTTCAAATACTATCTTTCTTGCATTTACTTTTCAGTTGGGTGTCTCTATTGTTGAATGGTGTATATCTGAATTTGTGCATTAGTCTCTTTGGTGGCTTTTCTTTCAAGTTGTTGTTTTATTGAAGTTGTGCAATAGTCCTTGAGTGCCTCTTTCAAAAGTTGCACATCTTTCTGTTTGGGCACATAAGTTTTGGTTATAACTTATAAGTTGTCTCCATTTGTGGTGAATGCATCATTGAGCTATCTCTCTTTTACATATATGCAAAATCATTTAACTGGTTAGTTCAATCATTGTTTCATTGGTGTAATAGACCTAACAAGTGCTTCTTTCATTTCATTTGTAAATTGGAAATTAGTTGTGTTTTTGTACATTGTGTAATCATCTTGTTATTCTTTATTCTTTGGTAATTGTTGTAATTTATCTTAATTTGTAAGGTTATTCTTATTTGTACTTAGATTTACTTGTTGTAACTTTAATTGACCCCTTGCCCTACCTTTAGGCACTAGTCTTAGTTTACCATAGGGAAATGGATGATTTTCATTAAAGGTGTGCATTGCATTGTTGTCTCTCATATAGACTAGCTCCCCCTTGCCTTAACAAGCTAAAATTAACACCTAGAATTCATTTAATAATTCACATAGTAGCTAGGGTCTACCCCCCTTGGCTTCCCTAGGAGTAATCCTAGACGGAAGAAGTCCAAATCGTGGTGAAAGTGGGTTTGGACTTAGGCATTGTGCCTCCAAGGACACACTAGGTGGATTGAAATTTTTCAACGTTTGCAAGTGTGTATTAGGACAACGACATTTTTGGCATCGTTGTCGGGGTCAAGTCTTTTGTCCTTGGTCTAAACGACTTAAATTAATTTATTCTTTTAAAAATAAGTAATAAATGTCTCCTTAAATTTTTTTTAACTTGGGTTGGTTTTTCAGTGTTTTCTTACTCTCCAAGTGGTGACTCCATTTGAAAATTATTTGAAGCGTACTCCCGGGAGAAATCCTCTTTCTCCTCGTAGCCTGCTTGAAAGTCTTGGATAAGAAGCAATCTCTAATATCCATCTCTTGTTGTACATAATAATCCTACAACTTTTGGTTTTCCTTCTTGTTTTTTCTTTGTTTGATGCTTCTTGTTTGTTTGAAATAAACTTGGTCATCTGGCGACTCCACTTCAAAAAAATTTGACAAAGTATTCTTCAAGAAGGAACTTATGGATTGTTTAGCTTCATCCTTGAACTTGAAAAAGTTTTTGGATGAGGTTAGCCAGTTTTCCTTCTCGTTGAATCCTTAATAATTCTTGGGTCCTAGTCCTTTTCTTTAGACCTTTATGTTTAATGATCTAGTTTAGAAATGAATCTAGATAAATTTTATAATCCTATTGATTTTTCAGAAATAACTGCTTATCCTCAATATGTACTTGAAATTTTTAATGAAAACTTGCCTGATTTTCGTAATTATGGTGACCCTAATGCTCATATCAGGGCCTTTGTGAAGTGTATTGATGAGTGGTGTGATCCACATATTCATGAGGATGTTCTGATGCAATTGTTTGTCATGAATATTTGTGAGGAAGACGCTTACTATTGGTTTCATGAATCAGATGATAATAAGTTCAAGACCATACATGATTTGATGATGCATTTTTAGAGAACTTTGGGGATGATCCAGATGAAACTTACAATGAATCGGTTGATGCTTTTATGAAAAAATTGAAGGAGAAAGACCCTCCAAATATATAAAAAAATACGTTCAGATATTAAGATGGATACTCCCATCGAGGAATTAATGGAGGATGTTGAATCCGCATAATTCATCTATGTAGATCAACTAGATATAATAGAAGCTAACCTTGTTAGTACACACACTTGTATTGAGTATCTGAACCCCATAGAACTTGAGCTTCACAGTGAACAAGAAAGGGAAGTTCATATGGAAATTATGGATGAGTCCATAGATGATCCAGTAACCGATCTTGACGAGATAATGGAATTTGAGTTTGAAGTTGTTGAATATCTAGATAATTCAAGTCCCCACCCTCCTCCCGAGGAACCAATCTCTTCAAGGGAGAAATTTTACAAACTTGATGAAAATAGTGCAATGGTTCCTTTGACATGTTCATTTCCAACCTCTCAACCAACAAATGACTTAATACATGGTAATGGGAGAATGGAAGGCAACTTCAGTTTATCAAATTCATATCATTATGAGTAGTGGTTGACTTTCCACCATGACTTTCATATGCATCAAGGTATCAAAATTTTACATGACTTGTCAAAATCCAATGTTTGGTTGAATAGAGAAAGACACATGTTTCTTGGGTGGTCTATTCTTAAGAGAAGCTCCAAGTTGATAAAACTTGGAAAAGGGTCTTCAACGAGTCATCTTGGACAAGGATGTTTCAAACATTTGGGGTTTCATTCCATCTATTGCTTGACTAGTCCTAATTCTTTCCATCTTAGCCATTTGGATGGTGTATCCTCAAGAATTTGGCCACTTGGTGTCCAAAGGGGCACCCTTTGTAATGTATTTCTAATTTTTTTCATTTCCTTTCAGTTTTGTATTATTTCGTTTGATGAGTATATTTCATTGTATAGCTATTTTTGTGATTATTGCTTATAGTCATTTTATTTCTGTAATTATTGTCAATAGAAATTTAATTTATTATGATTATTGTTTATATCATTTAATTCGTTTATTCATTTTATACATGTATTTATATTGGGTATTGGTGAGCACTTTCTTTTGTAGATTCTGAATTCTCGCATGCTCTCCTTCCCAAGGAAGATCAAACACATGTCCCCATGTGGAGCCAGATGTTGACAACCTATTTCAACTAGGGGGTAAATTCCATGTGCCATGAAGCTATGTACCTTATGGTGCAACAAAATTGAACACTGTCTGGTTCTACAAGGCAATTCTGGCCTCCGACACATCTTTTTGTAATTGGAATTTTTGCTCCCCTGCGTGGAATAATAATGTAATGGGTCTGCATGGATCATATTTTAGGTTATTTTCCTATGAATTTATCATTATGGAAGTCCTTTCATCGAGTGATTTTTATCCTTAGGTAATTTATTTGGCCTAACCAATCGTTTTAATTACCCTTGCGTTTTTCACTCCCAATAATCCTCCAAAGTGGTGAAATGCATTCTAATGATCGAGACCAATGGGTGACTAGGGTATAGGAATATTGTAAATGAACATGCTAGACATATACTAGAGTCTTGTGGAATTCCGTTGAGTCTAAGTAGTTTTTTTTTTTTTTTTTTTTTTTTTTTTTTAATTACCAAATTATTGGCAATTTTAATTAATTTTGGTGTAAAAATTTAAAAACTAGGTCCTAGGGGATTTTGATAGGGGTATGAGTACTCAAAAGAAATGGAATGAGACCCCCTACACCCTTGGACCAAGTTTCAACTCAATTGGACAAATTTTCCTAGTTCATTGTCCATGAGGAGTACAAGTGAGTCTAAGTCAGTAATTTAATTACTTTAATTTGGCTAAGTAAAAATGTCATTTTTTGTAAAATGAGCAAAAAGGTTAAAGAAAGAGTGGGAGATGATGCCTAAATTCTTTCCTAAGTTAGATAAACACTTTTCTAACTTAAAATCAGCCCCACACCTAGCCACTACCACAACTTGTCATCCCCCCTAGGGAAGTTGCGCCCCCCTTGGTGAGGAAAACACCCAAATTATTGGTAATTTTAATTAATTTTGGTGTAAACATTTAAAAAATAGGTCCTAGGGGATTTTGATAGGGGTATGATTACTCAAAATAAATTTAATGAGACCCCCTACACCCTTGGACCGAGTTTCAACTCAATTGGACAATTTTTTCTAGTTCATTGTCCATGAGGAGTACAAGTGAGTCTAAGTGAGTAATTTAATCGTTTTAATTTGGCTCAGGAAAAATGCCATTTTTTGTAAAATGAGCAAAAAGGTTAGAGAAAGAGTGGGATATGAT
>JZKD02S2204614.1:3788-39769 GCA_000966675.3 Picea glauca | reverse complement strand
TCCAGAATCCTATGTGCGCCGTTGATCCAGGTGCGCGAATCCTTGCCGTCCAGATTTGATTTCCATATAAACATAGACGCATTTGCATCCCAAAATTAGGGTAAGTGGATTTTTAAACCATTCCTTTTCATTTTACCCCCCACTACAAGAAATGTCGCTAACATTTGGCTCCATGGGGGATAAAGTTGCCCCTGTGATGCTCTAAGGAATCTTTTGCAGATTCAGTGCCTTGCTATTGGGTTATGGAGTCATTTATTAAGGGGAAAACAAAATTTTTTTTTTACAAAAACAAAAGAGCTGACTGCGGCTCACAAAAAACATTTTTTCAAGAAATGCCTATTTACTGGGCCACTAAGAACTTCTTTACCCTCCAGATCCTGCAACCTGTAAGTGTTGTTTGAAAATCCTTCAGAGATCTTGAAAGGCCCAAACCAGAGGGCATCAAACTTACTGTGCTTGCCCTTTTCTTGCCTGGGTGCATCCCATTTGAGCACCAGATCACCATGCTCGAATTCTTTCTTTTTTCTCTTCCTGTCAAAGGTCTGCTTGATCTTCTGCTGATGATTATAGGCCTTGTCCATGACCTACTCTCTGATCTGCTGCACTTCCACCATCTGATGATTCCTTCTGACCATATTTTCAGGCTCTCCTTTAAGGTCCTGGAGGAATTTCACCATAGATAAGGCGAGTTGAGTAGGGAAAACGACCTCTGTTCCGTAAACAAGTTGGAAAGGTGAGATGCCTAGGGACTTCTTTGTTGTCACTCGGTCAGCCCATAGAGAAAACTTGAGTTTTGAATCCCAGGCCCTTTTATTGTCTTCCAGTAATTTCTTAATGAGCTTGATCAGGATTTTATTGGAAGANCAAATGGAGGTAAAGACTCGAGGAGATATCACTCTAACTCAGGGACTGGGTCTAGCATGTAAGGAACAAAGGAGGTCTTGATCTAACTTCAGCCAGTGGGTTGATTAAAAGATGAACAGGTGGAAGACTTGGTAAGAAAGGTGAACAAACAACTTTGGGCAGTTGGCTTTTAGCGGTTTGTAGAAGAAAGACTCTAAATGCAAGATCCTCTTGGTTCAGGGTCTCAAGAAACTGAAAAGGGGACTTGACTGGATCCTCCAATTCCAAGTCACTCAGCACTGAGAAAATCACAAAGACCGATTAGAAACAACGTAACTGCTATAGTGATCCAATCCAACATCATCCTATAACAGCTACAACTCGACTGGATCCTCCAATTCCGAGCTATTCTAACACAGTGTAAACAGAGACGTGAAAGAAACTGACATTCATAAGGCAAGAAGTCTCAAAAGTCCATGCATAACCAGAATAACAGTGCTTTGTTAAAGATTTACAACCCGGGAGCTCTGTTCAACCATCGATAGATACAGAAATGGTGAAAACGCCTACATATACTAAAAAACAACCACAACAACAAAATCAAGATGTCGCATTAAAAAATTTGCATCTGTATGGCTTCTGACAATCTGCACCTGCAGTCTTTGAATGATCGTGCACCTACGATGGACACAATCGAACTCCTGACAGCTCTGTGGGCGAATCGACATGCCTTTAATTCATCACTGAAATTTCCCATTATGGCGGAGGCGATCTCTAACCACCACCAACTACTTCAATAACTGCTTCATTGGGATTGAGGATGGCCCGACCAACTCGACACCTTTGGGGCATGGGAGATCCTTCGCGCTGCCACCTGGATTAGCTGAACGCCCTGATGAATATGTGTGGAGGCCAGTGTGAAGTATGGGGCGCATAATGGGAGTGGTGGCACCAAAACTATGAGGGTGAGATATGAAGTGATGAGGTGTGAGAGAGGTTACAAGGGAAGACACATGGCGGAAGGAAATAAGCGGAGGGGGCAGGAGACGAGATATAATGGGCACATTTTAGTGGGAGACTGACGTGGAAGGGAGCGGGACACATGGAAGGTGGTGAGTGGATGACGAGATGGGGAAGGGACCACACAAACCAGAAGAGGGGAGATGGACAGATGTCGGAGGATGAGGAAGGGGCTAAAGGGAGCGAGCCTCATCGCACGGTCAGGTGGAGAACAGATGGAAAAATGGCACGACAAGAAAGGGTACCCCACGTTAATTAAACGCAGAAAGACAGAGGATGTATGGATTTCATGTGTGCCATTGATCCAGGCGTTCTAATCGCAGCCATTGAAGAGGTGCGCTCTCGATTCCAGACCCCCCCCCTTCGCTTAAAGGTAGAAAGGCGAGGGGGGTCCGGAATCACCCTGAGCACCGTTGATCCAGGCACTTTGATCGTAGCCATTGAAGAGGCGTGCCCTCGATTCTGGACCCCCCCCCCCCCCGCTTAAAGGTAGAGAGGCAAGGGGGGCTCCAGAATCCTATGTGCGCCGTTGATCCAGGTGCGCAAATCCTTGCCGTCCAGATTTGATTTCCATATAAACATAGACGCATTTGCATCCCAAAATTAGGGTAAGTGGGTTTTTAACCCATTCCTTTTCATTTTACCCCCCGCTACAAGAAATGTCGCTAAAATTTGGCTCCATGGGGGATAAAGTTGTCCCTGAGATGCTCTAAGGAATCTTTTGTAGATTCAGTGCCTTGCTATTGGGTTATGGAGTCATTTATTAAGGGGAAAACAATTTTTTTTTTACAAAAACAAAAGAGCTGACTGCGGCTCACAAAAAACATTTTTTCAAGAAATGCCCATTTACTGGGCCACTAAGAACTTCTTTACCCTCCAGATCCTGCAACCTGTAAGTGTTGTTTGAAAATCCTTCAGAGATCTTGAAAGGCCCAAACCAGAGGGCATCAAACTTACTGTGCTTGCCCTTTTCCTGCTTGGGTGCATCCCATTTGAGCACCAGATCACCCTGCTCAAATTCTTTCTTTTTTCTCTTCCTGTCAAAGGTCTGCTTGATCTTCTGCTGATGATTATAGGCCTTGTCCATGACCTACTCTCTGATCTGCTGCACTTCCACCATTTGATGATTCCTTCTGACCATATTTTCAGGCTCTCCTTCAAGGTCCTGGAGCAATTTCACCACAGATAAGGCGAGCTGAGTAGGGAAAACGACCTCTGTTCCGTAAACAAGTTGGAAAGGTGAGATGCCTAGGGACTTATTTGTTGTCACTCGGTCAGCCCATAGAGAAAACTTGAGTTTTGAATCCCAGGCCCTTTTATTGTCTTCCAGTAATTTCTTAATGAGCTTGATCAGGATTTTATTGGAAGACTCTACCAGCCCATTTCCTTGAGGATAATAGGGAGTAGAGTGAATTAGGGAAATCTCAAACTGTTCATAGAACTTGACCATAGGCTCAGACCTGAAAGGGGTGGCGTTTTCAGTGACAATTTTGCTAGGACAACCAAATCTAGCTATGATATCTTCCAAGAAGGTGATAATTACTTTGTGAGAAGTGCTCCTGGTGGGGACAACTTCTATCCATTTGGTGAAATAATTTGTCGCAGTCAAGATCCATCTATTCTGGCCACTTGAGGGAGGATGAATTTATCCAATGAAGTCCAATCCCCACTGCTGAAAGGGTGCTAAAACTACTATAGGATTTAATGGCAGAGATCTGAGCTGCTGCTTTCCTGAGAACTTTTGGCATTTGATGCAAGATCTGATTTCTCTACAGACGTCAGGGAATAAAGTGGGCCAGTAATACCCATCTCGGAGGATCTTATGAGCCGTGGTATTCTAGAAATGATGACCTCCACAAAGATTGCTATGGAAATCAAACATAACCTTCTGGACCTCTTGCGGGTCCAGACACCTTAAAAATACCCCTAGAGGGTCTTTCCAGTACAATGCTTGGCCAATGAGGCAATATCTGACTGCTTTGAGCTTTAAAGATCTTGCCTTTCTTTTTCTCATTCCATCAGGAGGATTTAATTCTTGAAGGAAGTATAAGATATCCTTGTACTAGGGGCATGTTTCTAGGGGTAAGACATTCTGAGAATTCTTAATGGATGATTCGACTTGCGGATTTTCTGAATAGGTGTTGATGAAACTAATCCCCAAAGTTTTGCAATTGGATTCAGCTAGAAAATTGGCTAAACCCTGCCCCTTTATCAACTTGGTGGGCTTAATCTCCAGATCAAACTCTAGGATCTTGGCAATCCACTTACCTCTTCTTCTATCTGTGTCAGGCTATATCAGAATGTCCTTCACAGAGGCCGAAGGAACGTATGCAGTGATCCTTGAGTGAAATACATAGACTATGAAAGCTTTGAGAGCTTTCACCAAGGCATAGGCCTGCTTCTCCATGATCTCATACCAGAGTTCTGCATCTCTCAATGCCTTGTTGTAGAAGGCAATAGGTTGCTCTCGCCCTTGATCATTTCTCTGCAACAAGACGGCTGCTACTGTATCACAAGAAGAAAAAGAAAAAAATAGGAAATCTTTGGAATAATCAGGACTGATTAGCACGTGTGCCTCAGTTAACGCCCTCTTTATTTGGACAAAAGATTCCCTAGGTTCAGTGGTCCATTTCACTTCATTTCCCTTCCTGAGCATGACCGCGATGTGTTTCACCAATTCAGCAAAATTTGAGACGAATCTCCTCAGAAAATTTATCTTCCCCAAAAAGGCATGAACTTCCTTCTTAGATCTGGGTAGTGATAGGGTCTGAATTGCCTCTACCCTACTGGGATCAATTCTCACTCCCTCTGCTGATACTATATGGCCTAGTAGCTTCCCCTCCTTCATAGCAAACAAATATTTCTTGGGGTTTAAAGATAGGCCAAACCCCCGACACTTCAGGAGAACCTTCTTCAAGTGGCAGCAATGCTCCTTATCTGTCCTGGAGAAGACTGTGATGTCATCTAGATATATTACCACAAATTGGTCCTTCTCCCCGATGAAGGCTATGTCCATGGCTCTCTGAAATGTTGCTCCTACATTCATCAATCCGAAGAGCATTTTGGCATACATGAATGTCCCCCAAGGAGTGGTGAAGGCCATTTTTTCCCTGTCCTTAGGCATGAATGATATCTGATTGTAACCAGAAAAGCCATTAATCATGGATATTCTAGATGCACCAGTGACCTTCTGTAATATGTGTTCCATGTTGGGCAGGGGATAATTGTCTTTCCTTGAGCTCCTGTTTAGGTTCCTGAAATCAACATAGAGTCTGATCTCTCCGCTTTTATTCCTTACCAGGACCAAATTGGCCACCCAATCGGAATATCTCAAGGGGACAATGATTTGGGCATCTAGCAATTTCTTCACTTCTTTCTCCATGACAGGTAGCAACATGGGATTTATCTGTCTCAATTTCTACCTAAACGGCTTAGCCTCTTCCTTCAGTGGGATCTTGTGTTTGATGACATATGTGTCATATGTCTTGAGGTCTTCGTAGGTCCATGCAAACAAATCAACAAACTCTCTCAGTAACTCAGTATATTCATCCTTCTGTTCCTTGGTCAAACTCCTTGAAAAATTAACAAACTTAGGCTCCTCCGGTGTGCCAATGTTACACTCAGCTGTGTCAGCCTCATCACCTGAAACTCTTCCCTTTACTGCTACATCATTCCCATCGAACAATCCCTCTAACGGGACTAGTCCCCTCATAATGTGATTGCTAGGTAGCTAAATAATGTCATGCTTTTCTATTTTACTAAGCAACTTATCCCCATCAAACCCTTCCTCAGAGATGAAATCCTGATCGATATGAATCTTTGAAAATTCTTCAATAGTCTCCAAGAACCTCTTGATCTCGAGATCATCCTCAAACACCTTCCAATGTTTGACGTTGTCAGGTATGGAGGGCCTGTATTTTACTTCTACATCATACCTAAATTTGGGCGGCAAGGGTACTTTGAAATNTAAGAACTTCTTTACCCTCCAGATCCTGCAACCTGTAAGTGTTGTTTGAAAATCCTTCAGAGATCTTGAAAGGCCCAAACCAGAGGGCATCAAACTTACTGTGCTTGCCCTTTTCCTGCTTGGGTGCATCCCATTTGAGCACCAGATCACCCTGCTCAAATTCTTTCTTTTTTCTCTTCCTGTCAAAGGTCTGCTTGATCTTCTGCTGATGATTATAGGCCTTGTCCATGACCTACTCTCTGATCTGCTGCACTTCCACCATTTGATGATTCCTTCTGACCATATTTTCAGGCTCTCCTTCAAGGTCCTGGAGCAATTTCACCACAGATAAGGCGAGCTGAGTAGGGAAAACGACCTCTGTTCCGTAAACAAGTTGGAAAGGTGAGATGCCTAGGGACTTATTTGTTGTCACTCGGTCAGCCCATAGAGAAAACTTGAGTTTTGAATCCCAGGCCCTTTTATTGTCTTCCAGTAATTTCTTAATGAGCTTGATCAGGATTTTATTGGAAGACTCTACCAGCCCATTTCCTTGAGGATAATAGGGAGTAGAGTGAATTAGGGAAATCTCAAACTGTTCATAGAACTTGACCATAGGCTCAGACCTGAAAGGGGTGGCGTTTTCAGTGACAATTTTGCTAGGACAACCAAATCTAGCTATGATATCTTCCAAGAAGGTGATAATTACTTTGTGAGAAGTGCTCCTGGTGGGGACAACTTCTATCCATTTGGTGAAATAATTTGTCGCAGTCAAGATCCATCTATTCTGGCCACTTGAGGGAGGATGAATTTATCCAATGAAGTCCAATCCCCACTGCTGAAAGGGTGCTAAAACTACTATAGGATTTAATGGCAGAGATCTGAGCTGCTGCTTTCCTGAGAACTTTTGGCATTTGATGCAAGATCTGATTTCTCTACAGACGTCAGGGAATAAAGTGGGCCAGTAATACCCATCTCGGAGGATCTTATGAGCCGTGGTATTCTAGAAATGATGACCTCCACAAAGATTGCTATGGAAATCAAACATAACCTTCTGGACCTCTTGCGGGTCCAGACACCTTAAAAATACCCCTAGAGGGTCTTTCCAGTACAATGCTTGGCCAATGAGGCAATATCTGACTGCTTTGAGCTTTAAAGATCTTGCCTTTCTTTTTCTCATTCCATCAGGAGGATTTAATTCTTGAAGGAAGTATAAGATATCCTTGTACTAGGGGCATGTTTCTAGGGGTAAGACATTCTGAGAATTCTTAATGGATGATTCGACTTGCGGATTTTCTGAATAGGTGTTGATGAAACTAATCCCCAAAGTTTTGCAATTGGATTCAGCTAGAAAATTGGCTAAACCCTGCCCCTTTATCAACTTGGTGGGCTTAATCTCCAGATCAAACTCTAGGATCTTGGCAATCCACTTACCTCTTCTTCTATCTGTGTCAGGCTATATCAGAATGTCCTTCACAGAGGCCGAAGGAACGTATGCAGTGATCCTTGAGTGAAATACATAGACTATGAAAGCTTTGAGAGCTTTCACCAAGGCATAGGCCTGCTTCTCCATGATCTCATACCAGAGTTCTGCATCTCTCAATGCCTTGTTGTAGAAGGCAATAGGTTGCTCTCGCCCTTGATCATTTCTCTGCAACAAGACGGCTGCTACTGTATCACAAGAAGAAAAAGAAAAAAATAGGAAATCTTTGGAATAATCAGGACTGATTAGCACGTGTGCCTCAGTTAACGCCCTCTTTATTTGGACAAAAGATTCCCTAGGTTCAGTGGTCCATTTCACTTCATTTCCCTTCCTGAGCATGACCGCGATGTGTTTCACCAATTCAGCAAAATTTGAGACGAATCTCCTCAGAAAATTTATCTTCCCCAAAAAGGCATGAACTTCCTTCTTAGATCTGGGTAGTGATAGGGTCTGAATTGCCTCTACCCTACTGGGATCAATTCTCACTCCCTCTGCTGATACTATATGGCCTAGTAGCTTCCCCTCCTTCATAGCAAACAAATATTTCTTGGGGTTTAAAGATAGGCCAAACCCCCGACACTTCAGGAGAACCTTCTTCAAGTGGCAGCAATGCTCCTTATCTGTCCTGGAGAAGACTGTGATGTCATCTAGATATATTACCACAAATTGGTCCTTCTCCCCGATGAAGGCTATGTCCATGGCTCTCTGAAATGTTGCTCCTACATTCATCAATCCGAAGAGCATTTTGGCATACATGAATGTCCCCCAAGGAGTGGTGAAGGCCATTTTTTCCCTGTCCTTAGGCATGAATGATATCTGATTGTAACCAGAAAAGCCATTAATCATGGATATTCTAGATGCACCAGTGACCTTCTGCAATATGTGTTCCATGTTGGGCAGGGGATAGTTGTCTTTCCTTGAGCTCCTGTTTAGGTTCCTGAAATCAACACAGAGTCTGATCTCTCCGCTTTTCTTCCTTACCAGGACCAAATTGGCCACCCAATCGAAATATCTCAAGGGGACAATGATTTGGGCATCTAGCAATTTCTTCACTTCTTTCTCCATGACAGGTAGCAACATGGGATTTATCTGTCTCAATTTCTACCTAAACGACTTAGCCTCTTCCTTCAGTGGGATCTTGTGTTTGATGACATATGTGTCATATGTCTTGAGGTCTTCGTAGGTCCATGCAAACACATCAACAAACTCTCTCAGTAACTCAGTATATTCATCCTTCTGTTCCTTGGTCAAACTCCTTGAAAAATTAACAAACTTAGGCTCCTCCGGTGTGCCAATGTTACACTCAGCTGTGTCAACCTCATCACCTGAAACTCTTCCCTTTACTGCTACATTATTCCCATCGAAAAATCTCTCTAACGGGACTAGTCCCCTCATAATGTGATTGCTAGGTAGCTAAATAATGTCATGCTTTTCTATTTTACTCAGCAACTTATCCCCATCAAACCCTTCCTCAGAGACGGAATCCTGATCGATATGCATCTCTGAAAATTCTTCAATAGTCTCCAAGAACCTCTTGATCTCGAGATAATCCTCAAACACCTTCCAATGTTTGACGTTGTCAGGTATGGAGGGCCTGTATTTTACTTCTACATCATACCTAAATTTGGGCGGCAAGGGTACTTTGAAATTGCTTGCTGATGTAGCCAAGGAATCTACCACTGTTTTCTCCTCTATTGGGATGAAAGAAATGTTAAACGCTGAGAAGAAATAGTCAATTAGGTCCCATACCTCATTTCTGTAACTTTTGAGTCGAGGATGCCTGGCCTGATAAGCACTTCTGATCTGCTGGACTACCAACTCGACATCTCTGAACACTACTACCTCCTGAATTCCCATCTCCCTTGCGGCTCTTAATCCTAGGATAAGAGCTTCATACTCTGCCACATTGTTGGTAGCTTCGAATTCTAATTTGTATGACAGAGATGTGGTTTCATGAGCAGGTGACACAAAAACCACCCCATCTCCAGTGCCTTCCCTGGAAGAGGCTCCATTAAAGAACATTTTCCAGACGGGGGTGATGGAGGGAGGAAATTTAGGGGAAATGGTGGGATACTTTCTGAGTTTGAGAGGAGGCTCAGGGCCATGGGTGAGCTGTAGTAAAATGGAGCCTAAATCAGTGTCCAAGGAAAATATGGGATGATTGGTAGGGTTGGCTTCATCACTGATTATGTAGGCCAGTTGGGCTTCCCTATATAGCCTCCTATGTTCTCCTCCGAACATTGGGATGGTATCATATGTGAGGTCGATCTGAAAGGTTCCCCCCAATATTTTTATCCAAGATCTTGACAATAGCATACCGAACTTGGGGGGGACATCAACTACTACGACATCCATGACCACACTTTTCATGGGAAGTTGAAACAAGGTCACAACCAGGTCTTTAATAACTCCAAGACACTGAACTCTCATGGAGTCAAAGGAATAGAGGTCATGATAGGCTCAGGTGACTTCTAGTCCCAATTCTTCCATGACGGTTTTGGGCATGAGGTTGTGAGAAGCCCCTGAATCCATCAAGAAGTTGTGCAGTAGTTTATCATGTACGTTCAGGGATGTGTAGAAGGGGGGGGATGAGTCATCTCTATCTTCTNATATGGGATGATTGGTAGGGTTGGCTTCATCACTGATTATGTAGGCCAGTTGGGCTTCCCTATATAGCCTCCTATGTTCTCCTCCGAACACTGGGATGGTAGCATATGTGAGGTCGATCTGCAAGGTCCCCCCCAATATTTTTATCCAAGATATTGACAATAGCATACCAAACTTGGGGGGGACATCAGCTACTACGACATCCATGACCACACTTTTCATGGGAAGTTGAAACAAGGTCACAACCAGGTCTTTAATAACTCCAAGACACTGAACTCTCCTGGAGTCAAAGAAATAGAGGTCATGATAGGCTCAGGTGACTTCTAGTCCCAATTCTTCCATGAAGGTTTTGGGCATGAGGTTGTGAGAAGCCCCTGAATCCATCAAGAAGTTGTGCAGTAGTTTATCATGTACGTTCAGGGATGTGTAGAAGGGGGGGGATGAGTCATCTCTATCTTCTACCATGGGTCCTAGGAAAACTGTTGGATTTTTATCTTGGAGGTTTATGGAGTCTGTGGGAAGGCATGAGGCTTCAAACTGTAAAATATCAGAGAAGCATTTTTTGAATTCTTCCTATTTAATAAGCTCGATGAGGGGCACGGGGATTCTGATCTTTTGAATCTCATGCTCAAAATTAAAAAAAGATATAGGCTTTGGAATTTATCTTATTTCAGGAACATGATCATGGACAATGGGAGAGAGGGGTTGAGCCTTCTTACCTCTGTGACTGTCTGCTACTTTATTAGCAGGCTTCTCTGTTCTAGTGGACTGCTCAGGAATATCAGGTGCTGTTGTCTTTTTGTTGGACCTCAGGTTGTACCTGCCCTGGCCGCCACCAGCCTTGTCTCCCTTGCTCAATTCATTTAGCTGACCGTCCATGAGAGACTCCTCATAAGATGATTGAGTGAGGTGAGGAAAAGGAGGAGTGTCTCTGAAACAGTGGATTTTAGGATCAAGCTCGTCTGTTTCCCCTTCTTCTTCTTTAGTCACAAAATTGTTCTGAAAAGGGGCCTGAATTCTCTGGTCTTCTTTGTCTCTTCCCCTCTCTCTATGCATAGTCGAGGGAGTAATATTATTTGGCCTCCTAAAACCTCCTTTATTTTCGGCGCTCTGAGGGCCTTTGCACATTTTCTTCCTTTCCACCTTTAGTCTCTCCATCTCTTCAGATAGAAACTTTATCATTTTGGTGAGTTCATCTACTTGAGAGTGGGGCACCGATGGGCCAGAAGTTGAGGCTTCAGATTTTCCCTTTCTTCTGTCTGCGTCGGCCTTGTTCCTTAGTCTGTCAGCTACTAATACATTGGATTCCACTTCTACGGTGACGTCTTGCATTTGAGCTAGGGAGGTAGCTCTTCTTTCTCTCAATAGAAGACAAAAATTAGGGTCGAATGCACCAGCATAGGAAATTTGGGCAGAGGCTTCTGAGGGCTTTATATTTGCAGGAATCTTATTATACATCTTATTGAATCTTTTGGAGAAGTCAGAAGTAGACTCTCCTTCCATTTTATTCAAAGACCCAAACTCGGTCATGTAATACATGAAATCCTTCCTATCTCCCCACTGCCTCAGGAAAACACTATCCAGAGCTTCAATCCCAACAATGGATTCGAGGGCCAATCTTCTAAACCACTTCCTCACCTCACCATCCAGGCTCTAGATGAAAACTCTCATCTAGAAATCTTCATTTTCAATGTTTAAGTTGTCTGCATAACTATAGAAAGTAGCCAGGTGCTCTTCTGCAGTCATGTCCCCTTCTCCAGTGAACTTGGGCATATACTTCAAGTAGTCTCCAGCAGGGAGAGGATTCATAGGATGTGGTAGGATTAAGGGATCATATCTAGCAGTGACTATGGAATACATTCTATTCAGAGGGGGATTAGTGCCAGCCATAGGAATATTAGGTGGAGGAGAACTTGGAGGAGAAGGAGTTCACGAAGGGGCCACTGGGAAGGAGTCTCGAAGTGGAGTGGGAAACAAGAGAGGATTTAGGGAGAAGGCTAATGAGCTCAAGTTAGCAGACACTTATCTTTGTGCGGGAGTGGGGAAATCTGATGTAGTCCCAGGTCTACGCCAAGGAACAACTTGAGAGGAGAGGGGAGTAAAAAGGATTTCTCCCTCCAATCCCAGACCAGGAGGGGAAAACTCAGCAGGAACACTCCCAAAATTCAGGAAACGGGAAACCTCTGAAGGAGGTCTATTAAGAAACTGAGGAGGAGGAAATGGATTTCTTAGAGAAGGAGATGGCGTATTACCTATTTCGGCAGTGGAATCTTCTACTTCAAGGGCCTTTCCTTTTCTGAGAACCACCTCTGGATCAGTTACAGGTGTAGCTAGGGGTAGCTGTGGATGTGACTGCGTATGTCTACCTCTGGAAGCCACAATTAAAAAAACGGGTTCGCTCCAGTGGAGTCATCACAATGGAGTCACCAGGTGCATAGTAGCAATATTCAAAGGCTCTGATACCTGATGCACCTTCAGAATCAGAGGCTCAGTGTCGTTCAATCCCGGGGAAAATTTTTCAACTTCGTCCCCGGCAACGACGCCAGAAATTTTAGCGTCGGAAGTCACTCCTAGATTGCAGCAGGAGCAGAGCCCAACACCCATCAGTTTAATGTCACAATTTGTTGATAAAGAGATGATCAAATGGAGGTAAAGACTCGAGGAGATATCACTCTAACTTAGGGACTGGGTCTAGCATGTAAGGAACAAAGGAGGTCTTGATCTAACTTCATCCAGTGGGTTGATTAAAAGATGAACAGGTGGAAGACTTGGTAAGAAAGGTGAACAAACAACTTTGGGCAGTTGGCTTTCAGTGGTTTGCAGAAGAAAGACTCTAAATGAAAGATCCTCCTGGTTCAGGGTCTCAAGAAACTGAAAAGGGGACTTGACTGGATCCTCCAATTCCAAGTCACTCAGCGCTGAGAAAATCACAAAGACCGATTAGAAACAACGTAACTGCTACAATGATCCAATCCAACATCATCCTATAACAGCTACAACTCGACTGGATCCTCCAATTCCGAGCTGTTCTAACACAGTGTAAATAGAGACGTGAAAGAAACTAACATTCATAAGGCAAGAAGTCTCAAAAGTCCATGCATAACTATAATAACAGTGCTTCGTTAAAGATTTAAAACCCGGGAGCTCTGCTCAACCATCGATAGATACAAAAATGGCGAAAATTCATACATATACTAAAAAACAACCACAACAACAAAATCGAGACGTCGAATTAAAAACTTTACGTCTGCATGGCTTCTGACAATTTGCACCTGCAGTCTCTGAATGATTGTGCACCTACGATGGACACAATCAAACTCCTAACAGCTTCGTGGGCGAATCGTCGTGCCTTTAATTCGTCGCTGGACTTTCCCATTATGGCGGAGGCGATGTCTAACCACCACCAACTACTTCAATAACTGCTTCATTGGGATTGAGGATGGACCGACCAACTCGGAACCTTTGGGGCGTGGGAGATCCTTCACGCTACCACCTGGATTAGCTGAACGACCTGATGAATAGGCGTGCGCGAAGGATGGGGCGCATAACGGGAGTGGTGGCACCAAAACTATGAGGGTGAGATATGAAGTGATGAGGTGTGAGAGAGGTTATAGGGGAAGACACATGGCAGAAGGAAATAAGAGGAGGGGGCAGGAGATGAGATATAATGGGCACATTTTAGTGGGAGGCTGACGTGGAAGGGAGCGGGACATTTGATGTTTTCCATGTACCAGTTGAGTTCTTCCACCAAATCTCGGGCATACTAGGCTTGATATTTTCTTTTCCTCTGAGGTAGTACCAGGCATTATGCTCGCATCATTGTGAGGTGTATAATGTTCTTGGCTCCGAGTTTGGTATAGGTTTTTTTCCTTACATGTATTTCGGGTGTATTGGAGCTCATGTTATCATTACTCTTCCCTGGTTGATTCGACGTTAATGTTATCATGTGCTCTAGGTGCATTGGTCAAGTTGCTATCAAGTTCTTCGGGTTTTCATGTCGGTGTTTGAATAAATTTGAATACAATAATTTCAAACAAATTTTCACTCCTATCCATAAACAACTAGAGATGAGGCTTGCATCACACATACATTATATGCTCTTTCAAATTAAAATGCACTAGGAATGTGAAGTCTACATCATCACGTTTCTCTAGTGTTGAATGTACAAGGGCCTCATCATAATCTAAGACTAGTGTTATAGGGAGGCATATCCGTGTTTCCTTCGGTAACAACATGGGATAAGAGGATGAAACCACTTCAACGAGGTATGGAAAATTCTTTGTGAATAAATATGGATTAAAATCGTCAATTTCATCATCTTCATTGGAAACTCTAGATTCTTGGTTGGCCTTGTCATTGCAATTCAACAATTTAGTTTGATGCATTGCTAGATAAACAAATGCCCCATATGAACTTAAAAAACCTTCCTAGACTGATTCTGAACCATGCATATGATCATTCGATGCATTTTGATCAACAAGAGGCCATTCAATGTCATTACAGGTCTCATCAAAAGCTATTTGTGAGCCAACCAGTTCACCATCAGGAAAATTTCCTGAATTGTCCACAGATCCTCGCACTACCTCTACCATATCAATAGAAAATCTGGTCAAATTTTCTTTTTGTAGGTTTCCTAAAGTTGGAGGAATATCTATCACATTCCTTTTATGTTCTTCAAATGAATCCCCATTATCATCTCTCTTGTTCGTTGCCTGACTATTATGGACTAAAAGTTCACCTTGATCAACTGTAGATCTTGTTGAATTTCCATTGGTAGCATCCTTTGATATATAAAAAGCGTGTGAAAATACGGTCCCCCTGACATATGGATTAGTTTTCCTTCGTTTAATGCATGGGCCATCAATGGTAGAAAATGCTAATCTCAGATTTTGAGAAACATTATCAACCAACTCTGTATTGGCATTTACAACCGTGACACCATTCCCTCTAATATTTTGACAATTGAAAGAAACATTATTGGTATAAGCATGAACAATTCTATTCTTTTGAGTGGAGGGAGTGATCAATTTTGCGACTTTTCTTTCCTTCACCTTATGCCAAAAATAGTTAAGAGTCCACAACAACCAATTGTGTTCTTGAGGCGTAATCATAGTTCATTATGGGTGTACCAACGTGGATTCTCCCAAGAGCTCTAGGTGCATCAATGGAGTTAAGCGTAAGTCATCCAGGTTCACTGATGAATTTAATGAGGTCTCTAGGTTGGTTGGGCCCATTCCTCTCGTGCTTGTTGGTATGAAAAATAGTTTTCCTATTTCAAGGACGAAAAATACACTCTGACGCACACCGAAAATATGCGCTCAAAGGATTTTTTAATGAAAGTTTGGGTTCCATTATTGTTTCTGCTCCACCAAAATTTAGTTTCATGAGTTCTTATGTTATGTGTGTTATACAAGATCTTGATCCATCCATTGGAGCTGAGGTCTTTTTTCAGAAACTTAGAAATATAAATCTTTGAAAACGACCAACATACGTTTGGAGCACTTGAACTTGTTTAGGATATGGGAAGATCAATTTCCTTTTAAGATGCACTTTAATGCTAGGAAAATATGTATATATGTTGTATTTATCCCACCTGATGATAGATTTCACTTTCATGATCATGGTTAGTCATAAATCAATAAGCATTAAGAAAACAACTAGTATGATATGCACGATGAAAGCTGTTGGTGACACAAACAAACTTGATCGTGATTGCAATATGAAGTAGATTAGGTGAGATAGACGATCAATCATCAATTATATAATCAGTCATGAAATTATAAATCATTGGAAATGATAGAAACCTGACTGATGGGCACAATGAGAAGGATCCGAGTTGGAGGAGAATAAGAGAGGTCTCAATATGAAGGTGTATCTTGCTGACATGGTCGATGCTGGGGAGATAAAGAATATCAATTTAGATGCATTCAATGTCAATGATGGGTGTTCCAGGTGGATATCAGTGGCCACCCACCTTTTTCGACTGGCTCAAAATAGTTTTCTAGCAATTTTGGCAATTTACTATTTTTAGCAGGTTTTCACTTCNGGTTTTGGGCATGAGGTTGTGAGAAGCCCCTGAATCCATCAAGAAGTTGTGCAGTAGTTTATCATGTACGTTCAGGGATGTGTAGAAGGGGGGGGATGAGTCATCTCTATCTTCTACCATGGGTCCTAGGAAAACTGTTGGATTTTTATCTTGGAGGTTTATGGAGTCTGTGGGAAGGCATGAGGCTTCAAACTGTAAAATATCAGAGAAGCATTTTTTGAATTCTTCCTATTTAATAAGCTCGATGAGGGGCACGGGGATTCTGATCTTTTGAATCTCATGCTCAAAATTAAAAAAAGATATAGGCTTTGGAATTTATCTTATTTCAGGAACATGATCATGGACAATGGGAGAGAGGGGTTGAGCCTTCTTACCTCTGTGACTGTCTGCTACTTTATTAGCAGGCTTCTCTGTTCTAGTGGACTGCTCAGGAATATCAGGTGCTGTTGTCTTTTTGTTGGACCTCAGGTTGTACCTGCCCTGGCCGCCACCAGCCTTGTCTCCCTTGCTCAATTCATTTAGCTGACCGTCCATGAGAGACTCCTCATAAGATGATTGAGTGAGGTGAGGAAAAGGAGGAGTGTCTCTGAAACAGTGGATTTTAGGATCAAGCTCGTCTGTTTCCCCTTCTTCTTCTTTAGTCACAAAATTGTTCTGAAAAGGGGCCTGAATTCTCTGGTCTTCTTTGTCTCTTCCCCTCTCTCTATGCATAGTCGAGGGAGTAATATTATTTGGCCTCCTAAAACCTCCTTTATTTTCGGCGCTCTGAGGGCCTTTGCACATTTTCTTCCTTTCCACCTTTAGTCTCTCCATCTCTTCAGATAGAAACTTTATCATTTTGGTGAGTTCATCTACTTGAGAGTGGGGCACCGATGGGCCAGAAGTTGAGGCTTCAGATTTTCCCTTTCTTCTGTCTGCGTCGGCCTTGTTCCTTAGTCTGTCAGCTACTAATACATTGGATTCCACTTCTACGGTGACGTCTTGCATTTGAGCTAGGGAGGTAGCTCTTCTTTCTCTCAATAGAAGACAAAAATTAGGGTCGAATGCACCAGCATAGGAAATTTGGGCAGAGGCTTCTGAGGGCTTTATATTTGCAGGAATCTTATTATACATCTTATTGAATCTTTTGGAGAAGTCAGAAGTAGACTCTCCTTCCATTTTATTCAAAGACCCAAACTCGGTCATGTAATACATGAAATCCTTCCTATCTCCCCACTGCCTCAGGAAAACACTATCCAGAGCTTCAATCCCAACAATGGATTCGAGGGCCAATCTTCTAAACCACTTCCTCACCTCACCATCCAGGCTCTAGATGAAAACTCTCATCTAGAAATCTTCATTTTCAATGTTTAAGTTGTCTGCATAACTATAGAAAGTAGCCAGGTGCTCTTCTGCAGTCATGTCCCCTTCTCCAGTGAACTTGGGCATATACTTCAAGTAGTCTCCAGCAGGGAGAGGATTCATAGGATGTGGTAGGATTAAGGGATCATATCTAGCAGTGACTATGGAATACATTCTATTCAGAGGGGGATTAGTGCCAGCCATAGGAATATTAGGTGGAGGAGAACTTGGAGGAGAAGGAGTTCACGAAGGGGCCACTGGGAAGGAGTCTCGAAGTGGAGTGGGAAACAAGAGAGGATTTAGGGAGAAGGCTAATGAGCTCAAGTTAGCAGACACTTATCTTTGTGCGGGAGTGGGGAAATCTGATGTAGTCCCAGGTCTACGCCAAGGAACAACTTGAGAGGAGAGGGGAGTAAAAAGGATTTCTCCCTCCAATCCCAGACCAGGAGGGGAAAACTCAGCAGGAACACTCCCAAAATTCAGGAAACGGGAAACCTCTGAAGGAGGTCTATTAAGAAACTGAGGAGGAGGAAATGGATTTCTTAGAGAAGGAGATGGCGTATTACCTATTTCGGCAGTGGAATCTTCTACTTCAAGGGCCTTTCCTTTTCTGAGAACCACCTCTGGATCAGTTACAGGTGTAGCTAGGGGTAGCTGTGGATGTGACTGCGTATGTCTACCTCTGGAAGCCACAATTAAAAAAACGGGTTCGCTCCAGTGGAGTCATCACAATGGAGTCACCAGGTGCATAGTAGCAATATTCAAAGGCTCTGATACCTGATGCACCTTCAGAATCAGAGGCTCAGTGTCGTTCAATCCCGGGGAAAATTTTTCAACTTCGTCCCCGGCAACGACGCCAGAAATTTTAGCGTCGGAAGTCACTCCTAGATTGCAGCAGGAGCAGAGCCCAACACCCATCAGTTTAATGTCACAATTTGTTGATAAAGAGATGATCAAATGGAGGTAAAGACTCGAGGAGATATCACTCTAACTTAGGGACTGGGTCTAGCATGTAAGGAACAAAGGAGGTCTTGATCTAACTTCATCCAGTGGGTTGATTAAAAGATGAACAGGTGGAAGACTTGGTAAGAAAGGTGAACAAACAACTTTGGGCAGTTGGCTTTCAGTGGTTTGCAGAAGAAAGACTCTAAATGAAAGATCCTCCTGGTTCAGGGTCTCAAGAAACTGAAAAGGGGACTTGACTGGATCCTCCAATTCCAAGTCACTCAGCGCTGAGAAAATCACAAAGACCGATTAGAAACAACGTAACTGCTACAATGATCCAATCCAACATCATCCTATAACAGCTACAACTCGACTGGATCCTCCAATTCCGAGCTGTTCTAACACAGTGTAAATAGAGACGTGAAAGAAACTAACATTCATAAGGCAAGAAGTCTCAAAAGTCCATGCATAACCAGAATAACAGTGCTTCGTTAAATCTTTACAACCCGGGAGCTCTGCTCAACCATCGATAGATACAAAAATGGCGAAAATGCCTACATATACTAAAAAACAACCACAACAACAAAATCGAGACGTCGAATTAAAAACTTTACGTCTGCATGGCTTCTGACAATTTGCACCTGCAGTCTCTGAATGATTGTGCACCTACAATGGACGCAATCGAACTCCTAACAGCTCCGTGGGCGAATTGTCGTGCCTTTAATTCGTCATTGGACTTTCCCGTTATGGCGGAGGCGATGTCTAACCACCACCAACTACTTCAATAACTGCTTCATTGGGATTGAGGATGGCCCGACCAACTCGGCACCTTTGGGGCGTGGGAGATCCTTCACGCTGCCACCTGGATTAGCTGAACAACCTGATGAATAGGCGTGCGCGAAGGATGGGGCGCATAACGGGAGTGGTGGCACAAAAACTATGAGGGTGAGATATGAAGTGATGAGGTGTGAGAGAGGTTATAGGGGAAGACACATGGCAAAAGGAAATAAGAGGAAGAGGCAGGAGATGAGATATAATGGGCACATTTTAGTGGGAGGCTGACGTGGAAGGGAGCGAGACATTTGATGTTTTCCATGTACCAGTTGAGTTCTTCCACCAAATCTCGGGCATACTAGGCTTGATATTTTCTTTTCCTCTGAGGTAGTACCAGGCATTATGCTCACATCATTGTGAGGTGTATAATGTTCTTGGCTCCGAGTTTGGTATAGGTTTTTTTCCTTACATGTCTTTCGGGTGTATTGGAGCTCATGTTATCATTACTCTTCTCTGGTTGATTCAACGTTAATGTTATCATGTGCTCTAGGTGCATTGGTCAAGTTGCTATCAAGTTCTTCGGGTTTTCATGTCGGTGTTTGAATAAATTTGAATACAATAATTTCAAACATATTTTCACTCCTATCCATAAACAACTAGAGATGAGGCTTGCATCACACATACATTATATGCTCTTTCAAACTAAAATGCACTAGGAATGTGAATTCTACATCATCACGTTTCTCTAGTGTTGAATGTAGAAGGGCCTCATCATAATCTAAGACTAGTGTTATAGGGAGGCATATCCGTGTTTCCTTTGGTAACAAAATGGGATAAGAGGATGAAACCACTTCAACGAGGTATGGAAAATTCTTTGTGAATAAATATGGATTAAAATCGTCAATTTCATCATCTTCATTGGAAACTCTAGATTCTTGGTTGGCCTTGTCATTGCAATTCAACAATTTAGTTTGATGCATTGCTAGATAAACAAATGCCCCATATGAACTTAAAAAACCTTCCTAGACTGATTCTGAACCATGCATATGATCATTCGATGCATTTTGATCAACAAGAGGCCATTCAATGTCATTACAGGTCTCATCAAAAGCTATTTGTGAGCCAACCAGTTCACCATCAGGAAAATTTCCTGAATTGTCCACAGATCCTCGCACTACCTCTACCATATCAATAGAAAATCTGGTCAAATTTTCTTTTTGTAGGTTTCCTAAAGTTGGAGGAATATCTATCACATTCCTTTTATGTTCTTCAAATGAATCCCCATTATCATCTCTCTTGTTCGTTGCCTGACTATTATGGACTAAAAGTTCACCTTGATCAACTGTAGATCTTGTTGAATTTCCATTGGTAGCATCCTTTGATATATAAAAAGCGTGTGAAAATACGGTCCCCCTGACATATGGATTAGTTTTCCTTCGTTTAATGCATGGGCCATCAATGGTAGAAAATGCTAATCTCAGATTTTGAGAAACATTATCAACCAACTCTGTATTGGCATTTACAACCGTGACACCATTCCCTCTAATATTTTGACAATTGAAAGAAACATTATTGGTATAAGCATGAACAATTCTATTCTTTTGAGTGGAGGGAGTGATCAATTTTGCGACTTTTCTTTCCTTCACCTTATGCCAAAAATAGTTAAGAGTCCACAACAACCAATTGTGTTCTTGAGGCGTAATCATAGTTCATTATGGGTGTACCAACGTGGATTCTCCCAAGAGCTCTAGGTGCATCAATGGAGTTAAGCGTAAGTCATCCAGGTTCACTGATGAATTTAATGAGGTCTCTAGGTTGGTTGGGCCCATTCCTCTCGTGCTTGTTGGTATGAAAAATAGTTTTCCTATTTCAAGGACGAAAAATACACTCTGACGCACACCGAAAATATGCGCTCAAAGGATTTTTTAATGAAAGTTTGGGTTCCATTATTGTTTCTGCTCCACCAAAATTTAGTTTCATGAGTTCTTATGTTATGTGTGTTATACAAGATCTTGATCCATCCATTGGAGCTGAGGTCTTTTTTCAGAAACTTAGAAATATAAATCTTTGAAAACGACCAACATACGTTTGGAGCACTTGAACTTGTTTAGGATATGGGAAGATCAATTTCCTTTTAAGATGCACTTTAATGCTAGGAAAATATGTATATATGTTGTATTTATCCCACCTGATGATAGATTTCACTTTCATGATCATGGTTAGTCATAAATCAATAAGCATTAAGAAAACAACTAGTATGATATGCACGATGAAAGCTGTTGGTGACACAAACAAACTTGATCGTGATTGCAATATGAAGTAGATTAGGTGAGATAGACGATCAATCATCAATTATATAATCAGTCATGAAATTATAAATCATTGGAAATGATAGAAACCTGACTGATGGGCACAATGAGAAGGATCCGAGTTGGAGGAGAATAAGAGAGGTCTCAATATGAAGGTGTATCTTGCTGACATGGTCGATGCTGGGGAGATAAAGAATATCAATTTAGATGCATTCAATGTCAATGATGGGTGTTCCAGGTGGATATCAGTGGCCACCCACCTTTTTCGACTGGCTCAAAATAGTTTTCTAGCAATTTTGGCAATTTACTATTTTTAGCAGGTTTTCACTTCCGAGGCCATTTTGAGGGCCTAAATGAAGGTTTTTTGAGGTTCTCAAAAATATTCAAAGCCATCATTGAGCCCCTAAAATGAATCTCCTTGACGATACCTTTCCAACGAGCTATCATATGCCTAAAACAGAGATCGTATGCAAAAGTTAGGACCCCAAGAAGTTGATGTACTAACTTACCCAAACGGGGCCCACATGACTTTTGACGCTTCATCTCCTAGGGTTAGGGTTTTTGGATGTCTAGGGTTTTTGGCATTCCCGTTTATTGTAAAAAGGCCTTCAGAGCCTCATTGTAATCATCTTCTTGCGAATGCAAGTAGCCATCACATCTCTTCTCAGAGATAAGCTGCCACCATTCTAACGAGTCTTTCACTCTGTATTTTTACAGTCTCTGTACATTTCTTTCATTAATAGAAATCGTGTATTACTATATCTCTATGTTTATTGTTGCATCTATGATATATTTCTGTTATATTATTGGATATATGCGATATCTCTGTGCATTTCTTTATTATATCTCTGCTCTCATTTTGTGCTGAAAATAATCCAGATCAACGGGTCGACAATATTTTGTTGGTGCATCGACGACAAAGGAGGGAAAAAACGTTAACTAGTGGGGAATCAGAGAGAGACGAACCTCGTCAATACATAGTGTATCAGAAATAAAGGAAGGAACTTTATCGATATGTGATGTATTGACGAAGATGAAAGGAACCTTGTCGGTGCGTGGTGTATCAGTGAAGATGAGAGGAAGTACATTGGTGCATCGACGATGGTCACATCATCTACACCGGTAAGCAAAGAGTAATGTATCAGTGAATTTTACCAGAACTCAATTGATGTATCAAAAAAGTTCATTGGAAGGTGGCTAGTGCATCAACGAAGTTGATTGGAACTTCACCAATACATTAAATTTCGAGCTCAAAATATTAAGTCTACGACCTTTCTAGTGGAAAATTTTAGTAGGGGGACCCAATTTCTTTCTCTAAGAGAATAAATAAGGGAGGGTGTCGTGTGGGCACAACACAACTATTAAAACAATATTCAACTTTAAGCAACAAAAAATAACCAAAGACAAATACAACTTATAAGTTTCCAATTTCTCTTGAGGATGTCCAGTCAACTAGTGCAAACCAGTTTCAAAATCCAACAACAACCATAGAGGAATCACACCCTTAATACATCTTTCCTCGCAATCAAATGTAGTGACCAATAAAATAGGTGATGCCCCTCATGCAAGGCCATAGTTCAATGGGGATACACAATGGCTCACTCCTCTAAGACTCAACTTAAGTGAACTTTGCATAAGAATTCAGAGAAACAATTGTGAAATATACAATTGTTTATAAGCTATTGTGTGGTGGAGAGGACTTTAACACATGGAACACCTCCCCATGGGGATTTGGTGTGTAAATCTACCTAATTTGTCTCCAATACCACAACACCTCTAGCAGTGGATTTCTTTCAAAAAATCCAAGACAGTGGGTTTATTACCTCTCGCGGGCTCTGGTGCACCCAAACCCCATATTAATCACTTAGACAATGTTATAAATAGTATTCAATATATTTACAACACTCATTAATATGAAACTTGCTTCACCTTCCCCAAAACTCACAAAGAACAATGCAATACAAAAACCCAGAAAAAAACTCTCTAAAGAACTCACAAAGAACAATGCAACACAAAAAACTCGAACTCCTAAACAAGGTTATTTCCTTTAATTTTCTTCCTCCTCCCAATAGCATGCATTTCAATCACCAAGAAAATAGGTGATGCCCCTAGTTTAGGTCCACAAATCAATGGGGACACACAATGTCTCATTTACTGTAACATCCCCACTATAATCTTGAATTTAATTAATGCTTAATGTAGATATAATGTGTGGCTACGACCAAGTGATGTATATGTGAATTGTATTTCTAAATTTTAATAATAAAATATGATACCAACCACTGGGGGATATGGACAAATATGGGGGATGAATTAATCCACAAGAGAGGGGAGGGTCTAAGAGAATGCCTAAGAGGGGTCCAAGGAGGAATTACCCATGTATATTAATTCAACCCATTTCCTAAATTTGCTATTGGTATATGAAACTTCTAATTTTCGATTGAGTGTCCCCAAAGCCAATCATTGAATGCATTTAAGAGAGTGGGTGTGAGAATTCACATCCCATAGTTATTGAGAGCATGGGGACTAAGTACAATCAACTTGAGTAAGCATGTGAGTCAAAAAAGTAATCCAGAGAGAGGAAATTCATATGGACAGTTACAATAGTTTTAGACAATCATGTTTTTGACATGAAAAACAAAAAGATAACAAAAAATAAGAGCTTGGAGTTGGAGCAACCATGGAGGGATAATTCTAGAGAATGATGGAGCGTTTCTAGAGAATATTTGGAGCAAATATTGAAGAGCCAGGTTGTCAGGCCGAAAGAGTGAACTCCTTTGTGAGTTGCACTACAACAACAATTGTTTTTTGTTGTTTGTTTGTAGTTTTACTGGCAGTGAGTTCGCTTGAGTTCCCAACAGATATATTCTTGGTTACATGTGCCAGAGAGACCTTGATAAACAAATGGGATGCCTTAGGGACTAAAATCAGTGAAGGGGTACATTCCTTGGATTGGGAAGGTTGAGAGGAAAAGAGTTGGTGGAAAATTGGGATAGTTGTAGGAGAATACTAATGGGTTGTGGGATTTTTGAACTGTGAATGGAAAATGAGAGATCACCCTCTTTTGTGGATTGCTAGCCCTAGCTTGGGGGTGAATTATTGTTGAGATTTCTAACAACAAGTCTATAGTTGGGTGGAATGTTTGTCCCAAGCAGCTAATTGCACAACTATTTTGAAAGATAAATGTTTTATCTTATTACTGTGTTATTTTATGTGTTTAATTGTTGTGCTTTTACTTTGTGTATGAGAACAATTTTACATGATACTGTGTGAGTTATTATTTGCATTCATGCTTGTTTAAAAATTTTGTAGATGCATTTACTAAATGGTATCAGATAATAGTTAAATATGTATGTAATTTGTAGCTGATAAGCTACAACAAATTAGTTAGAAGAAAATTTTCGTTTTTGTGTGTAATTCCGCACATAATGGTCCTTAGTTGGGCTAGGGGATGTTACATTATGGTATTAGAGTCTCTGGTTTAAACACCAGGCTTGTATGGGCCAAGAACCAATGTAAATTAGGAAAATTCAC
This sequence comes from Picea glauca, assembly GCA_000966675.3. NCBI lineage: Eukaryota > Viridiplantae > Streptophyta > Pinopsida > Pinales > Pinaceae > Picea > Picea glauca. Next base: position 14,924 of record JZKD02S2204614.1, on the reverse strand, counting down.
TGTTACAGATTTCAGTTTGTGTGAATTTGTGGGAAAATAGAGAAAATCAGAGTGAAATCAGGAGCAAATTCAGGTCATATTTGTTGATACCGAGAGGGGGGTGAATCANATGGGATAAGAGGATGAAACCACTTCAACGAGGTATGGAAAATTCTTTGTGAATAAATATGGATTAAAATCGTCAATTTCATCATCTTCATTGGAAACTCTAGATTCTTGGTTGGCCTTGTCATTGCAATTCAACAATTTAGTTTGATGCATTGCTAGATAAACAAATGCCCCATATGAACTTAAAAAACCTTCCTAGACTGATTCTGAACCATGCATATGATCATTCGATGCATTTTGATCAACAAGAGGCCATTCAATGTCATTACAGGTCTCATCAAAAGCTATTTGTGAGCCAACCAGTTCACCATCAGGAAAATTTCCTGAATTGTCCACAGATCCTCGCACTACCTCTACCATATCAATAGAAAATCTGGTCAAATTTTCTTTTTGTAGGTTTCCTAAAGTTGGAGGAATATCTATCACATTCCTTTTATGTTCTTCAAATGAATCCCCATTATCATCTCTCTTGTTCGTTGCCTGACTATTATGGACTAAAAGTTCACCTTGATCAACTGTAGATCTTGTTGAATTTCCATTGGTAGCATCCTTTGATATATAAAAAGCGTGTGAAAATACGGTCCCCCTGACATATGGATTAGTTTTCCTTCGTTTAATGCATGGGCCATCAATGGTAGAAAATGCTAATCTCAGATTTTGAGAAACATTATCAACCAACTCTGTATTGGCATTTACAACCGTGACACCATTCCCTCTAATATTTTGACAATTGAAAGAAACATTATTGGTATAAGCATGAACAATTCTATTCTTTTGAGTGGAGGGAGTGATCAATTTTGCGACTTTTCTTTCCTTCACCTTATGCCAAAAATAGTTAAGAGTCCACAACAACCAATTGTGTTCTTGAGGCGTAATCATAGTTCATTATGGGTGTACCAACGTGGATTCTCCCAAGAGCTCTAGGTGCATCAATGGAGTTAAGCGTAAGTCATCCAGGTTCACTGATGAATTTAATGAGGTCTCTAGGTTGGTTGGGCCCATTCCTCTCGTGCTTGTTGGTATGAAAAATAGTTTTCCTATTTCAAGGACGAAAAATACACTCTGACGCACACCGAAAATATGCGCTCAAAGGATTTTTTAATGAAAGTTTGGGTTCCATTATTGTTTCTGCTCCACCAAAATTTAGTTTCATGAGTTCTTATGTTATGTGTGTTATACAAGATCTTGATCCATCCATTGGAGCTGAGGTCTTTTTTCAGAAACTTAGAAATATAAATCTTTGAAAACGACCAACATACGTTTGGAGCACTTGAACTTGTTTAGGATATGGGAAGATCAATTTCCTTTTAAGATGCACTTTAATGCTAGGAAAATATGTATATATGTTGTATTTATCCCACCTGATGATAGATTTCACTTTCATGATCATGGTTAGTCATAAATCAATAAGCATTAAGAAAACAACTAGTATGATATGCACGATGAAAGCTGTTGGTGACACAAACAAACTTGATCGTGATTGCAATATGAAGTAGATTAGGTGAGATAGACGATCAATCATCAATTATATAATCAGTCATGAAATTATAAATCATTGGAAATGATAGAAACCTGACTGATGGGCACAATGAGAAGGATCCGAGTTGGAGGAGAATAAGAGAGGTCTCAATATGAAGGTGTATCTTGCTGACATGGTCGATGCTGGGGAGATAAAGAATATCAATTTAGATGCATTCAATGTCAATGATGGGTGTTCCAGGTGGATATCAGTGGCCACCCACCTTTTTCGACTGGCTCAAAATAGTTTTCTAGCAATTTTGGCAATTTACTATTTTTAGCAGGTTTTCACTTCTGGGGCCATTTTGAGGGCCTAAATGAAGGTTTTTAGAGGTTCTCAAAAATATTCAAATCCATAATTGAGCCCCCAAAATTAATCTCTTTGACGATACCTTTCCAACGAGCTATCATATGCCTAAAACAGAGATCGTATGCAAAAGTTAGGACCCCGGGAAGTTGATGTACTAACTTACCCAAACGGGGCCCACATGACTTTTGGCGCTTCATCTCCTAGGGTTAGGGTTTTTGGATGTCTAGGGTTTTTTTCATTCCTGTTTATTGTAAAAAGGCCTTGAGAGCCTCATTGTAATCATCTTCTTGCGAATGCAAGTAGCCATCACATCTCTTCTCAGAGATAAGCTGCCACCATTCTAACGAGTCTTTCACTCTGTATTTTTATAGTCTCTGTACATTTCTTTCATTAATAGAAATCGTGTATTACTATATATCTATGTTTATTGTTGCATCTATGATATATTTCTGTTATATTATTGGATATACGCGATATCTCTGTGCATTTCTTTATTATATCTCTGCTCTCATTTTGTGCCGAAAATAATCCAGATCAACGGGTCGACAATATTTTGTTGGTGCATCGACGACAAAGGAGGGAAAAAACATTAAATAGCGGGGCATCAGAGAGAGACGAACCTCATCAATACATAGTGTATCAGAAATAAAGGAAGGAACTTTATCGATATGTGATGTATTGATGAATATGAAAGGAACCTTGTCGGTCCGTGGTGTATCAGTGAAGATGAGAGGAAGTACGTTGGTGCATCCACAATGGTCACATCATCTACACCGGTAAGCAAAGAGTAATGTATCAGTGAATTTTACCAGAACTCAATTGATGTATCAACAAAGTTCATTGGAAGGTGGCTAGTGCATAATCGAAGTTGATTGGAACTTCACCAATACATTAAATTTCGAGCTCAAAATATTAAGTCTACGACCTTTCTAGTGGAAAATTTTAGTAGGGGGACCCAATTTCTTTCTCTAAGAGAATAAATAAGGGAGGGTGTCGTGTGGGCACAACACAACTATTAAAACAATATTCAACTTTAAGCAACAAAAAATAACCAAAGACAAATACAACTTATAAGTTTCCAATTTCTCTTGAGGATGTCCAGTCAACTAGTGCAAACCAGTTTCAAAATCCAACAACAACCATAGAGGAATCACACCCTTAATACATCTTTCCTCGCAATCAAATGTAGTGACCAATAAAATAGGTGATGCCCCTCATGCAAGGCCATAGTTCAATGGGGATACACAATGGCTCACTCCTCTAAGACTCAACTTAAGTGAACTTTGCATAAGAATTCAGAGAAACAATTGTGAAATATACAATTGTTTATAAGCTATTGTGTGGTGGAGAGGACTTTAACACATGGAACACCTCCCCATGGGGATTTGGTGTGTAAATCTACCTAATTTGTCTCCAATACCACAACACCTCTAGCAGTGGATTTCTTTCAAAAAATCCAAGACAGTGGGTTTATTACCTCTCGCGGGCTCTGGTGCACCCAAACCCCATATTAATCACTTAGACAATGTTATAAATAGTATTCAATATATTTACAACACTCATTAATATGAAACTTGCTTCACCTTCCCCAAAACTCACAAAGAACAATGCAATACAAAAACCCAGAAAAAAACTCTCTAAAGAACTCACAAAGAACAATGCAACACAAAAAACTCGAACTCCTAAACAAGGTTATTTCCTTTAATTTTCTTCCTCCTCCCAATAGCATGCATTTCAATCACCAAGAAAATAGGTGATGCCCCTAGTTTAGGTCCACAAATCAATGGGGACACACAATGTCTCATTTACTGTAACATCCCCACTATAATCTTGAATTTAATTAATGCTTAATGTAGATATAATGTGTGGCTACGACCAAGTGATGTATATGTGAATTGTATTTCTAAATTTTAATAATAAAATATGATACCAACCACTGGGGGATATGGACAAATATGGGGGATGAATTAATCCACAAGAGAGGGGAGGGTCTAAGAGAATGCCTAAGAGGGGTCCAAGGAGGAATTACCCATGTATATTAATTCAACCCATTTCCTAAATTTGCTATTGGTATATGAAACTTCTAATTTTCGATTGAGTGTCCCCAAAGCCAATCATTGAATGCATTTAAGAGAGTGGGTGTGAGAATTCACATCCCATAGTTATTGAGAGCATGGGGACTAAGTACAATCAACTTGAGTAAGCATGTGAGTCAAAAAAGTAATCCAGAGAGAGGAAATTCATATGGACAGTTACAATAGTTTTAGACAATCATGTTTTTGACATGAAAAACAAAAAGATAACAAAAAATAAGAGCTTGGAGTTGGAGCAACCATGGAGGGATAATTCTAGAGAATGATGGAGCGTTTCTAGAGAATATTTGGAGCAAATATTGAAGAGCCAGGTTGTCAGGCCGAAAGAGTGAACTCCTTTGTGAGTTGCACTACAACAACAATTGTTTTTTGTTGTTTGTTTGTAGTTTTACTGGCAGTGAGTTCGCTTGAGTTCCCAACAGATATATTCTTGGTTACATGTGCCAGAGAGACCTTGATAAACAAATGGGATGCCTTAGGGACTAAAATCAGTGAAGGGGTACATTCCTTGGATTGGGAAGGTTGAGAGGAAAAGAGTTGGTGGAAAATTGGGATAGTTGTAGGAGAATACTAATGGGTTGTGGGATTTTTGAACTGTGAATGGAAAATGAGAGATCACCCTCTTTTGTGGATTGCTAGCCCTAGCTTGGGGGTGAATTATTGTTGAGATTTCTAACAACAAGTCTATAGTTGGGTGGAATGTTTGTCCCAAGCAGCTAATTGCACAACTATTTTGAAAGATAAATGTTTTATCTTATTACTGTGTTATTTTATGTGTTTAATTGTTGTGCTTTTACTTTGTGTATGAGAACAATTTTACATGATACTGTGTGAGTTATTATTTGCATTCATGCTTGTTTAAAAATTTTGTAGATGCATTTACTAAATGGTATCAGATAATAGTTAAATATGTATGTAATTTGTAGCTGATAAGCTACAACAAATTAGTTAGAAGAAAATTTTCGTTTTTGTGTGTAATTCCGCACATAATGGTCCTTAGTTGGGCTAGGGGATGTTACATTATGGTATTAGAGTCTCTGGTTTAAACACCAGGCTTGTATGGGCCAAGAACCAATGTAAATTAGGAAAATTCACTGTTACAGATTTCAGTTTGTGTGAATTTGTGGGAAAATAGAGAAAATCAGAGTGAAATCAGGAGCAAATTCAGGTCATATTTGTTGATACCGAGAGGGGGGTGAATCANATTTTTTGAGGGATTCAGATCAACAACAAAGATCTCACCTAATTTTGGGATCAATGAATCAGATTTAAAGGAAGTTGTAACAATAAAAAAAAGAATTTTTCTATGATTTTTTTGAGATTTTGAAGGTCATGAACTTGCAGGGCGATTTTGAGGCTCTAAACAACAATTTTAGGCAAAAAAAACCCACGAGAACAGAATGTACCAAAGTAAACTATGTATCTGCAACTTAAATAAAATAACTCGGTGAGAGCTATCTAATGAGATACTCCCGACACAAAATATATCGTGTATGAGAAAGTTACAACGAAAACAGTTAAGGTAAAATTTTGGCACCAGATTACTTTCAGAGGGAATAACTCCTTGCTTAGAAGTCTATTTAGAGAACATGAGAAGTATATGTAAATATTATTAACCATAGAAGACAACCATGGAGATATATTTAGAATCTGGGTATGTAAAATTGTGCAAGAAGAGAAAGAAGACACTTGTAGCATACAAGGATACAATGAGAAAAACGATCTAAACTTCTCTGGACCATAACTTTCAACTCAGAGCTTATATTTGACCAAACAAATAGTCACTAGACATTTCTCAAGGAGGAGAAGACATAGTTCAATCCGGAATTTTGAATTGGGCGCTAAAATTTTCTTAGAAAGTAATAAAGTAAATTCACCAATAATAAGTGAGTGGAAATTGTAGCTTGTAAATGTTGTAACTTTTCGTTCAAAACTCATATTGAATCATGAGTACAACCATTAGAGATATGTTTCAAATAGAATTAGAGGTACATGAAAACAAATTTGGTTCTTATATTAGGACTAGAGTTATGGAATATGTCCAGGGATATTACAACCATTAAGAGGAGGTCAAATGTCTTCATGTCAGCATGGGAAATGCTGAGACAGAGTCTGATAGAAGGAGAGAGAGGAAAGATCCTATAACTATGAGGAGTCTGCATAGAGAAATATAGAGCTATAGGGAAAATAATGAAATGATTATGAAGGATCAGGAAGAGATACCTTAGAGTCTGAATAAACAACTTAACAAAGACTTTGGCACAAAGCAAGCAACTAGTGCTAGACAAATGATAGTATCCAAATCCCTTAGAAGAAATGTTGATCATGGGAATGATAGGAATTCAAGAAGCATGAGAAGGCACCATCATTCTCCAAGTAAATCCACTAGAATAACTCATGCAAGTTCAGGGCGAGGGATCAACCTAAGTGTATATCTTATTAGAAGATAGAGAAGACGGTCCGAGGAAAACATATTACAAGGTGAACTCAGGAAAATTAAGCCACCAACTTTTAATGGTGAACACATGAAAGGGGAAGAGGTCGAGGATTGGATGTTGGAAATAAAGAAATATTTCCAGTTGCATGATTACCCATGAAGGATAGAAGCTAGAATTGCAACCTATCACTTGCAAGGAAAGACAACGATGTGGTGGGACCAACTTAAGTAAGCCAATAAACTTGATGAGAAGAGGATCTCATGGAGTCATTTCAAAGGATATTTCCAAGATAAATATTTGTCCGAGCATTACTATGAAAGAAATATGAAAGTTTTCTTTGAACTCAAGTTGGGAAGCATAACAATGGATGAATATGAGAAGAAGTTTTTTAAATTGCTGAAGTATGTTGACTTAAAAAAGGATGAGAAGTTTAAAATCCAAATGTTTCTGAGTGGGTTACCCTCCTTCTATTTTGACAAGCTATAATATGATAACCCAAAGACTTTGGAGGAATCCATAAGGAGAGAAAAACATCTTTATGAGCATAGTAGAGGAAGGCCAATTTTCCAAAAAGCTTGGAATGACAAGATGAAGGGTAAAAAGGATCAAAGGAAGAAATGTTTTAATCAACCCTTTTTCAAGAAAAACTCCTAAGAAAATCAACAAGGTCAAGTGACCCAAAATGAGAACAAGAATGCAGATTCATTTAGGAAAAGGCCAAAGAAACAACATGTACAATGTTGGGGATGTGAGGTAAATCACTTATATAGGGACTTCCCTCACAAAGGATAAATAATGAGGACTATACACAACATTTAGGAGGATGAAACAATTGAAGACATGGGAGAAAACATGTAAAGGATTTATGCAACCTTGGACAAAAAGCAAGCGAAATATACATCCCATACGATTGAAGTGGAAGATAAGATTGATAACCAACCAATAACAATTTTAATTGATTATGGAGCTAGCCATAGTTACATAAAATCTAACATTGTTGAAATATTTCACTTGCAAAGGAGTAATCATAAGAAATCTTGGTTATTTCAATTAGCCACAAGGGCTAAAAGGATAATCAATGAGCTAGTTAAATATTTTCAAATAGACATCAATGGATTCAACACAAAGGTAGATGTGAACATCATACCATTGGATTCATATGATTTTCTAATTAACATGGATTGGTTGGAAAAACAACATGTTATCCTAGATTGTTACAACAAGACAATCAAATGTATTGATGAAGAAGGGAAGCAAGGCAAGGTTTAAGGCATTCCAAGAGTTGTAGTTGTTAGAGAAATTTCAACTATACAGTTGAAAAATAGTTTTAGGAAGGGATGTCAGATTTTTGCAGCCCATATGGAAGTGGTAGCCAAAGATAAAGTGGAAATCATTGGAGACCATCCAGTCTTGAGTGATTTTGAAGATGTTTTTGGAGAAATCCTAGGATTTCCACCAAATAAAGACATTGATTTCTCTATTGATTTAGTGTCAGGAGCTTCCCTAGTTTCCAAGACACCATACATAATGGGCACGCCATAATTGAAAGAGTTGTAGATGCAAATCAAAGAGTTATTAAGGAAGGGGTATATGCATCCAAGTGTGTCACCTTGGGGAGACCTAGTGACTTTTGTGAAGAATAAAGATGGAACCTTAAGGTTGTGCGTTGATTTCAGAAAACTAAATAAGGTCACCATAAATAACAAATACTCTTTGCCAAGGATTGATGATTTATTTAATCAATTGAAAGTTGCAAGTCTCAAGAATCTTTTCCAAGATTGGCTCGAGATCAAGTTATCATCAAGTGATGATAAATGAATAAGATATCAACAATAAAAAATTTAGGATGAGATATGGGCATTATGAATTCACAGTAGTTCCATTTGGACAATCAAATGCCCTAGTTGTTTTTATGTGCCCGATGAATGAAGTTTTCAGGGAATACTTGAACACGTTTATAATTGTGTTACTAGATGATATATTCATCTACTCTAAGGTAGAAGAAGAACATGAGAGACATTTAAAAATGGTATTGAAAGTTTTAATAGAGCATAAGTTGTATGCCAAGCTAAGTAAGTGCATCTTTTATCAAAAGAAGATTCACTACTTGGGGCATATAATTTCAGCATAAGGGATAGTAGTGGATCCTGAGAAGATAGAGGCCATTAGAGGATGGCCAACGCCAAGACATGTCACAGAGGTCATATCATTGATGGGTATTTCTAATTATTACCAAATATTTATAAAAGTATTCTCAAAGATTGCAACCCCAATCACTTCTTTGCAAAAGAAGGGAGTGAAATTTTGAATGGATTCCTAAGTGTGAATAAAGATTTTAGTGGTTGAAAGATATTTTAACAAGTGTACCAATAATAAATATTTCAGATCCATATGAACAATTTGTGGTGTGCAGAGATGCGTGTAAGGAAGGTGTTGACGTTTGAATCCATTAGGACCGAAACGACAAATTCACGAGGATATGAATCCCCTTGCATTTTTATAGAGGTGATACTCCTCTTTGGCTGAAAGATATTTCTATGATATCTTGGATTAGGAGAATAGTTAGGCATCAAACCCTACATATTTATTGCTTGAATTTATTCAATCAAATGATTCTTCAATAACCTGATCCGATCTTTATGTGTAGCTATAAGTCTTTTAACAATAAAAAATATTGAAGGAGGGCTTCAACATCAATTTTTTTTTTTGATCAACATCAAACATAGATTCTTATTAATCACATACAAATCCATCCATATATTATTCATGGGAAATATGAGAGAATAATTTTGATCATCTCAAAGAATTTTAAAAGAGCATTACTTTTAAGATCAAAAGAGAATTTGATAGATCAATTTCAAATATATCATACTTAATACTCAAAGTTACAATTAGAATCAACCCCGAAATAATTCTTTGTAGAGTTTTATTCATGAAAAATGTTTTTCATTACAAAATATATCACATTCATATATATGGCTGCAAATACTCCATGAACATATAAGAAAAGTATTTTGAAGAATACAGGAAGAACACTCAAGAACTTGGCTTCGTGCCCAATTCAGAAATCCAAGCATAAAGCTATGATAAATGGTGTAGAAGAAGAAAAAGAGTGGAGAAGATGGAGATTTCTCTTCGTTGATCAAAAGCTTTGTTGCATATGATGCATGTGCTTTCTTCTTCTATTATTCTTCCCTTTCCTCTCTGATTCTCTTTAATTAATTCCTCATTAAGTCCTCATTAAATAAGTTACATCATTAATATCCTCATCTTTCAAATGGGTCCCTTTCCGTTTTTAATAAAAATTTTCATATAAACTTTTATTTTCAAAATTTAATTAATTTCCCTTTTAAAGAGGAAGATTGTGTTTTTCTTTTCTAGATAGAATAATCAATTTTTTATCCATTTAAATAATTTTAGATGTGATATTCATCGTCTTATCTTTCCAACAATATAAATTGTATCCAAATCTGACTCCCGGATCTCAAGATACGAGCTCGTGAAGTTGAGTTGTCGAGCGGATCCATTAAAAATGAATCTGACTGATATTTCAATTTCTAGGAAACATTTAGCCAATTTCATCCATTCTAACCTATACCAATGTCTTCTTCATCAAAATACCTTTCCAACAGTATAAATTTTTCATGATTCTGTTGCCCGAAGCTCAAGTTATGGCCTCTGGAAGATCGTGACTCATGGACCATCAATCAAATGTCTTGGGGTAATCTCAACCCTTGGATTAAATTTTGTGCTCCCTTTATAAAAATTTGGATTTTTGTGGTGAAAATGTTATCCCACATGCATGATATTATACACATCTTAATGATATATAATATGTAGTGTAACATACACTTAACAAGGAACATTAAGAAAAAATACTATGGAGCTTAAAGAGTTGGACTTTCCCTTAGAAAATTGATTAAATAATAATAATTTTGACCAAAATTATCCCATTCAACGTCTAGTGGCATGCCCAGTCAGCATATGATTCAACCATCCACATATCTCCACGTATTGTTGATTAAGGTTGGTTTTCATTGATGTCAACCCTTGAAGAAAGCCCTATAGCACAAAGGTTTGGGTAATGGACCCAAGATTGTTTGATGTAAATATGACTCATTATTGTTTTTTCATGGTTGATAAGAAGTAAATATGGATGAACTCCAAAGTGGTCCCCTTATGGTGAAATCCCTCACGGGAAGATGCTTTGCGGAGTAAGAGACCCCATGATTAATTGTGGAATAATGAGATGAAAGAAATTGAATTTGTCAGGAAAATTATCCTAGATGAATAGTGCTTTTCATGCCATTTCCGATGGTATGTATAACGCCACATAACTCCTCACGGTTAGAGAGTTATGGCCATGAGAAGTTGGAGACCCTAGGTTTGGGTAATGAACCCAAGTTTGTTTGATGGATAACGGTATGAGTTACGATATATTCTCAGATAATACTATTCTATATGGATAGTACATGTCATTCCATTTCTGGTGGTATGTGGAACATCAATAACTCCTCACTATTTGAGAGTTATGGCCTTACGAATTTGGAGGAACCTCATATGTCATCTAGAAGCCCCAAAAGGTCAAAGTAGTCAAAGTGGTTTAAGATATTTTAAAAGGTAAATAATAAAGTGAAATAATGTATTATAATTCAAAGTGAATACAAAA
>JZKD02S2204603.1:28486-39770 GCA_000966675.3 Picea glauca | reverse complement strand
CATTGTCCTTGCATTCACATTCCATAAGGAGCCTTGTAGCATGATGGCTTATTTTGACAACATATCCTATTTTTTATTAAAATCCATGTATATATGGAAAAATGAGGCCTTCTCAAACATAGATTTTTTCTCCAAGCATAGTTCCATGATTGGCTCCAAGACCAAATATGTAATATTAAATTTTCCACTATCCCAATCCATCAACAACTTAAAATCTCCAAGAAATTGCAAACACCTAATATTTTTTTCAAGTGCCACTTTCATCAACATCTAGAGGGTGTAGAATTCAACCATGTTATTTGCTCCCAGTCCTGCTCCATATTTTAAGGAGAAGAAGTGGTACTGATCTAAAAAGAGTATGACTCCATCCCCACACATTTTTGGAGAGCCTTGACAAGCTCCATCAAAGAAGTCNCAAGGCTTTGTGAAATCAATACGGGGCTCATGCAATACCCTTTGGGATTTAATATTAATATTAATATCAAAATTGATGCCCAAAATAATTTTTTATTTTTTTTCTAAATAAATTTTTGTCATCGCATATCCGATGACAAATTTTATTGATGCAACGGTTTTTCTATACAAACAATGAAAATATGTCATCGCCCATGCGACGACAATTTCTATTGATGCAATGGTTTTTCTATATAAACAACAGAAAGATGTCGTCGAATAGGTGACAACAACTTCTATTGATGCGTCGGTTTAGCTACATAAACAACAAAAAGTTGTTGTCTAATAGGTGACAAAAACTTATATTGATGCGCCGGTTTAGCTACATAAACACCAAAAAAGTTGTTGTCGAATAGGCGACGACAAATTATATTGTTGCGTCGGTTTAGCTACATAAACAACAAAAAGTGGTCGTCGAATAGGTGATGACAACTTCTATTGATGCGATGGTTTAGCTATATAAACAATGAAAATTTGTCATCGCATATGCGACGACAACTTCTATTGATGCGTTTCTTTTTCCATAAAAGTCGTTGTCACAATTTAGACGAAAAATTGGTTTCACATTGTTTGCCTATATTGTCGCTTTTTCGACATTTGATTAAGTTCGTCGAAAATGCCACGTCACATAAACTGATGTTTCAGAGACTCCAGATTTGTCACCATATCAACGAAATAATGTCGCAATAGTGTCGAAACAGTCGTCACAAAATGGCCCAAATATGCTAGTGGGTGTATTACAAAGTGGTATCAAAGCAAGAAACAACACTTGGCCTACTTGGGTTCACGAAAGAGTCAAGTGTTTTTTATTTCTTATTAAACTTTAAGGGAGAGGGAACCCTACCCTACCTTATCTAGCAGAGCATGATTCAAACATAGGTCTAGATAGGATGGAGAAAATTCATAATACTAGTTTACCAAGGCTAATATGAGCCTGTTGAGAGTATTATTGCCATATGGAAATTATCTGCATAAGTCCCTGGAGGAGAAGGATGCAGATTAAAATTCAGTTTGGATTTTATCCAACGAGATTGAATCATGCTAGCATATGGCAGAAGAAGCCTATCATTTCTTTTGGGAAATAATATTTAGTCCTAAAAAAGTGGGATTATGCCGAGGGTCATTGATAATAAAACTTGGATGAAAATGGCATAAACCTATTTTAAGGAATACTTAAGTCCATAAGGAAAATATAATGAATAGGTGGCAGGAGTTGCCTAAAAGTGGACTTAATGAAGCCTCTGTTAATTAAAAGTGTTGATTAAATGAAGGATTTGGAATTGGGAGAACTATCCTCCATGTCTAGAGGCCTTATGGAAGTAGGTGATATCAACCTACTTGATCTGTTATAACTGAAAAACTTCCTACTCGGGTAATCCCTCCTTGTAAAATAAAAGAAGTCACGTGGAATGAGAATGCACCTCATGGAAGAAGTGGAATGACATGAGCAAGTTCAAAATATCATGGTTGTGCTAAAGCAGTGTAAATCCATATTAACTAAGGGTAGGTCTATGCATGAAAATGAAAAAGGTAATTAAGTGGAACCTGTTTGCACTGCAGACATGGGTAGAATGCTTGGTGCAAAAATATATGTTGAAATGCATATCACAAAGATAGAGCATGCATATAACATGCATATATACTTATTATAGTCTACCATTGGATGAAAAATATGGTGATGTCATNCATTGTCCTTGCATTCACATTCCATAAGGAGCCTTGTAGCATGATGGCTTATTTTGACAACATATCCTATTTTTTATTAAAATCCATGTATATATGGAAAAATGAGGCCTTCTCAAACATAGATTTTTTCTCCAAGCATAGTTCCATGATTGGCTCCAAGACCAAATATGTAATATTAAATTTTCCACTATCCCAATCCATCAACAACTTAAAATCTCCAAGAAATTGCAAACACCTAATATTTTTTTCAAGTGCCACTTTCATCAACATCTAGAGGGTGTAGAATTCAACCATGTTATTTGCTCCCAGTCCTGCTCCATATTTTAAGGAGAAGAAGTGGTACTGATCTAAAAAGAGTATGACTCCATCCCCACACATTTTTGGAGAGCCTTGACAAGCTCCATCAAAGAAGTCNCAAGGCTTTGTGAAATCAATACGGGGCTCATGCAATACCCTTTGGGATTTAATATTAATATTAATATCAAAATTGATGCCCAAAATAATTTTTTATTTTTTTTCTAAATAAATTTTTTTCATCGCATATCCGATGACAAATTTTATTGATGCAACGGTTTTTCTATACAAACAATGAAAATACGTCATCGCCCATGCGACGACAATTTCTATTGATGCAACGGTTTTTCTATATAAACAATAGAAAGATGTCGTCGAATAGGTGACAACAACTTCTATTGATGCGTCGGTTTAGCTACATAAACAACAAAAAGTTGTTGTCTAATAGGCGACAAAAACTTATATTGATGCGCCGGTTTAGCTACATAAACACCAAAAAAGTTGTTGTCGAATAGGCGACGACAAATTATATTGATGCGTCGGTTTAGCTACATAAACAACAAAAAGTGGTCGTCGAATAGGTGACGACAACTTCTATTGATGCGATGGTTTAGCTATATAAACAACGAAAATTTGTCATCGCATATGCGACGACAACTTCTATTGATGCGTTTCTTTTTCCATAAAAGTCGTTGTCACAATTTAGACGAAAAATTGGTTTCACATTGTTTGCCTATATTGTCGCTTTTTCGACATTTGATTAAGTTCGTCGAAAATGCCACGTCACATAAACTGATGTTTCAGAGACTCCAGATTTGTCACCATATCAACGAAATAATGTCGCAATAGTGTCGAAACAGTCGTCACAAAATGGCCCAAATATGCTAGTGGGTGTATTACAAAGTGGTATCAAAGCAAGAAACAACACTTGGCCTACTTGGGTTCACGAAAGAGTCAAGTGTTTTTTATTTCTTATTAAACTTTAAGGGAGAGGGAACCCTACCCTACCTTATCTAGCAGAGCATGATTCAAACATAGGTCTAGATAGGATGGAGAAAATTCATAATACTAGTTTACCAAGGCTAATATGAGCCTGTTGAGAGTATTATTGCCATATGGAAATTATCTGCATAAGTCCCTGGAGGAGAAGGATGCAGATTAAAATTCAGTTTGGATTTTATCCAACGAGATTGAATCATGCTAGCATATGGCAGAAGAAGCCTATCATTTCTTTTGGGAAATAATATTTAGTCCTAAAAAAGTGGGATTATGCCGAGGGTCATTGATAATAAAACTTGGATGAAAATGGCATAAACCTATTTTAAGGAATACTTAAGTCCATAAGGAAAATATAATGAATAGGTGGCAGGAGTTGCCTAAAAGTGGACTTAATGAAGCCTCTGTTAATTAAAAGTGTTGATTAAATGAAGGATTTGGAATTGGGAGAACTATCCTCCATGTCTAGAGGCCTTATGGAAGTAGGTGATATCAACCTACTTGATCTGTTATAACTGAAAAACTTCCTACTCGGGTAATCCCTCCTTGTAAAATAAAAGAAGTCACGTGGAATGAGAATGCACCTCATGGAAGAAGTGGAATGACATGAGCAAGTTCAAAATATCATGGTTGTGCTAAAGCAGTGTAAATCCATATTAACTAAGGGTAGGTCTATGCATGAAAATGAAAAAGGTAATTAAGTGGAACCTGTTTGCACTGCAGACATGGGTAGAATGCTTGGTGCAAAAATATATGTTGAAATGCATATCACAAAGATAGAGCATGCATATAACATGCATATATACTTATTATAGTCTACCATTGGATGAAAAATATGGTGATGTCATGGATCATATGGTTAATGATGATCTAACTGTAGAATCATAAGTAAAATGATGATGGTGTTGAGGAAGCAAGAGGAATGGGTTTGGTGACCATTTTCTGAAGAGGGAGAACATGTGCAACTCTCTGGTTCTAAAGGGAACTAAGAAACAAATTTGTTTCTGGGTATAGGAATTGCTGGGTAGCGTTTTTCTAATCAAGATGATAAATGGAGCTATAGAAATATGGGCGATTGAGTGAGAAATCACAATAGACTCCCTTTCTTTGTGGATGGAAAACTAATCTTCCAGAATTCCCATGGGAGGAGGAGAGTGACCTCCGTCCCCGGCTGTTGTTGAATATAAGGAACAATTTTGGGTGTAATGGTTGGGGCTGATCTACATGTACAACCTATCTTCTGCTTTTTGATGAGGATAGACAAAAACAACTAGAACCTCTACAAAAATTAAAAAAAGAAGGAGATGGACTTTCTACCTAAGACTAATTATGATCTAAAGATGTTATGGAGTTACGTATTAAAATACTTAGTAAGTAACATACTTCAAAATTTTATTTGGGATTTAAGGAAATAGTCCAAATGTTATTAGACATTAAAATTCATTATAAATGAGGTAAAATGGTTAATGAAATGTTGATNTCCAAAGAGATTGAATCATGCTAGAATATGGCAGAAGAAGCCTATCATTTCTTTTGGGAAATAATATTTAGTCCTAAAAAAGTGGGATTATGTCGAGGGTCATTGATAATAAAACTTGGATGAAAATGGCATAAACCTATTTTAAGGAATACTTAAGTCCATAAGGAAAATATAATGAATTGGTGGCAGGAGTTGCCTAAAAGTGGACTTAATGAAGCCTCTGTTAATTAAAAGTGTTGATTAAATTAAGGATTTGGAATTGGGAGAACTATCCTCCATGTCTAGAGGCCTTATGGAAGTAGGTGATATCAACCTACTTGATCTGTCATAACTGGAAAACTTCCTACTCGGGTAATCCCTCCTTGTAAAATAAAAGAAGTCATGTGGAATGAGAATGCACCTCATGGAAGAAGTGGAATGACATGAGCAAGTTCAAAATATCATGGTTGTGCTAAAGCAGTGTAAATCCACATTAACTAAGGGTAGGTCTATGCATGAAAATGAAAAAGGTAATTAAGTGGAACCTGTTTGCACTGCAGACATGGGTACAATGCTTGGTGCAAAAATATATGTTGAAATGCATATCACAAAGATAGAGCATGCATATAACATGCATATATACTTATTATAGTCTACCATTGGATGAAAAATATGGTGATGTCATGGATCATATGGTTAATGATGATCTAACTGTAGAATCATAAGTAAAATGATGATGGTGTTGAGGAAGCAAGAGGAATGGGTTTGGTGACCATTTTCTGAAGAGGGAGAACATGTGCAACTCTCTGGTTCTAAAGGGAACTAAGAAACAAATTTGTTTCTGGGTATAGGAATTGCTGGGTAGCGTTTTTCTAATCAAGATGATAAATGGAGCTATAGAAATATGGGCGATTGAGTGAGAAATCACAATAGACTCCCTTTCTTTGTGGATGGAAAACTAATCTTCCAGAATTCCCATGGGAGGAGGAGAGTGACCTCCGTCCCCGGCTGTTGTTGAATATAAGGAACAATTTTGGGTGTAATGGTTGGGGCTGATCTACATGTACAACCTATCTTCTGCTTTTTGATGAGGATAGACAAAAACAACTAGAACCTCTACAAAAATTAAAAAAAGAAGGAGATGGACTTTCTACCTAAGACTAATTATGATCTAAAGATGTTATGGAGTTACGTATTAAAATACTTAGTAAGTAACATACTTCAAAATTTTATTTGGGATTTAAGGAAATAGTCCAAATGTTATTAGACATTAAAATTCATTATAAATGAGGTAAAATGGTTAATGAAATGTTGATMCTGAATGTGGTAAAGGAAGTGTTGGGGCACTTCTAGATGACCAATGGGTCAGGTTGACATCCATAGGTGGATGGTATCCATAGAAGGTATGGCTTGATATGCTCAAGTAGTAGTGAGAGGGAATCTAGAAAATGATTCCCTTGACAAATATGTATGTTAACCAAAAATGGTTTGAGGCATGAAAAAGAAGCTTGATAAGTTGTATTGTTTCGTATGGAAATGGGGACATAGTTATGATTATGTCTATTAAACTTGCCATGTGGATATCATGTGAATGATTGCAATCTCTCAACAGAGAGGGAAGCTCAGTGTTGATTATATCTATGAGACTTGTCATAAGAATGACAACAAGATCCTTTGAAGGAGGATCTGGAAGTCTAATATGTCCATGTGTATGATTGACATGGAAAAGGTGCAAGAAATGAGATTGCATGATGAATGTTTGGCTATGATTGTATATGCTTGAGTGCATGGATTTAATGCATTGTGAGGTTTCTTGATATGATGATTGATGTTAAGACCAAATATATATGAATGAATGATATTAAAGGTGCAAGTGATGCACATGTATGATGTAAGAGTATATGTATACTAAAGGCATGATGTGACTTCATAAATGAGTGAAATGTAATGAAATAATTTCACTTGCCAAGATTCAATGAATACCATGGATGCATGGTTGACTCTATTCTGATGAGTCATGAAAGTTTGTTTTTTCATAATAGCTTGAGGGGAATGTGTTCCATTCCCTCAGGAAAATCTAGTATAAATAGATGAAAGAGTAAATGAGCAAGGATGCTCTATTGTCATGATAAAAGATAACATGGATATGATTTTGAGGATCACATGTAAATGATTTTGAACAATCATGAACTAAATAATTTTCAATCGATATGGAAATGAAATTGTAAAGAGTTCCTATGGTAGGCACACACAAAACATGTTAAAGCATGTTATTAAGTGCATGGAAGCATAATCTGAAAGCAAGTTGATAACATAAAGAACATGATTTTAATGTGTATTTGGAATACATCATAGGAATTCATGTTTATATTTCTTATGGAATATTTGGAAAACAAATAAAGTGGTAAATATAAAGACAACTCAAGGTTGAGACCATCAAAGATAGTGATGGATATGAAATAAGGAAGTTGCATGCCGAAGAAGTTCCTTGTGAAGGAATTGTGTAAAGACCCTGTCATGAGAACATAGTCACAAACCTAATGACTGCTGAGAAATGAGCAATGGGATGCAATCCTATATACATATATGCATAAGAATAATGTATTAAATTTCAAAATATAATGCATGAATGGAAGGATAACAAATGAATGTTAACCATTTTGATAAATGAATGGAAATGTGCAGAATGCACAGGTTCATGATTCATTATGAATTTTTATTTTTTTTGTTATTGGAGCATGCTGGCGTATCCAAAAGGTTAGGGTGAGCCTAACCAAGGCTTCTCAAGGAAAAGAGTAGGAAGATCCCAACATGGAGTAGATTGCATAAGAAAAGAAGGATAAAATGGGGAATAAGTTTCTCACCCTAAAAATCTGAATTGTTTAACAAAGTTGTAAGTCTTAGAAGAGAAACTGTGGAAACAAGTACAACTAAAAAAATAAAAAAAAATAAATAAGTAAGTTTGAATGAATAGTCTTGGTTAAGCCATGATAAGTAAAGGCGGTGAGGCCTTGGAAAATAACTTAGTTGGACTGAAAGTGTAGTATACCTAGGGAGGTAATATGGGGTACCTAGGGAGGTACCCAATGAGAATGTATTTATGTGTTATTAGTGGAAGTCATTTAATATATGAGAATGTGGTCATTCAATGTAAGGTGGACTAGGTCCACTATATTAATAAAGGCCCACTATGGTAGTTGGATGTAATAAATGTGAGAAGGCTCTCTAAAAGGTTTCTAGGAGATAGGGAGAGCTATATAAAGAAGTTTGGCAATGTAATGAAACATAGTGAAGAATATTGTGATTGTACAAGCAAAGATTGCTTGAGGAGTTTTATCCTTCCATAAGGATTAATATATGTTGTTACCCTACCTCAAGGGTTTTGGATATTTCTTGTGTTCATTTTTGTGGTGAATTTTTTATGGTTTAATCTTGGTTATTTCTGAAGTATATTTGCATATATGGTATAGGTACTTAACAATTGGTATCAAATCACTTTCCTTGGCAAATATTGTGGGCAAATATTTTTATTTTTGCATATTTTTTTTCGGAGAAGAAAAAAGAGGGCCATGACATTTCAGACATTTTTGGTATATTTTTGTGCAAGTTTTGTAGAAACAGGTTGTATATCTGAGTTCCTCTCAGAAAAACACCCAAGTTGAAAAAAAAAAAATCGCCCGAAACAGAGTTCGGGAAGTCAAGACATTGAAGTTTTAAAATCTGCAATTTTTCAGGGTTTTTTCCGCGGATGACGATGCAATTTTTTTCTTATTTATGTAGCATATGGAGGCTGAATTTTCCAAAACACATTAAATATATGATTTTATCTCACAATTTCACCCAATTAAAAAAAAAAAATCAGCCGAAACGGAGTTCAGGAAGTGAAGTTATGAGCATTTTAAATTCAACAGTTTTTCAGGGGTTTTCCGGAAAAAACTGCGATTTTCTGCCATAACTTATTGTTCTATTTTTTGGGGTTTTTCATAGCGAGATGTATTTTACAGGGAAATGTGATGTCCCTAGTATTTAATCATTCATTAAAGAAAGAAATTCAGCATGAGAAGAGAATTGGCCCCATTGGGTAAATCTCAAATTGCAAGGTGATGTTGCCATTTGGTGGAAATCGCTCGATTATAAGGAGATGATGACACTCTCCAATGGAGAATTTGAAAAAATATTGTTAGACAAATGGTCTCATGGAGAAAATAAGGATAAAGAGAGAACCAAGAGTTTATTTTCATGTGAAAAATATATATTACAGGTTCATGGTTGTATTCATAAAAAAAATATCATTATTTCTATTAACCCTAGTTGCATGCATAATTTTATCAATGTTTAGTTGGTTAATAGATTGCAAGTTCTAATAAAGAATATTCAAAGCACAAAGGTTGAGGGTGAAAATGTTCAAATTTTTAAATATTTGAAGATTACCATGGATAAATATGTGTTGCATTCAGATTTTTATGTTATGGATATGGATGAAGTGGATATTGTTTTGGGATATCCTTGGATAGAATCAGTGGGTACCATTAATATTAATGTGCAAAAAACATTTTTGAAGTTGTGGTACAAGAAAAAGAAAATCACATTGCAGGATGTGTCTCTTAGTAAGAAAGATGGACCCATGGAATCTAGCAAAGAAGTTATTTCCCAGTCTGAAGTTGAATTAGAGGCAGAGTCTACAAAAGGAGATGAAGAAAAACTACAGGAAGGACATAATCAGGAAGCTAAGGAGGTCATTGAATCAAAGGCACAAAGTATTGCATATTTGAAGAAAAAAGAAAAAATTCCTACAGTTGTTGTATACCACCATCCACATCATACAGAAACATGAAAGTCATCAAGGCAAGGGCATGTGCATCAACACATTTATGCACTAGCAGGGCACCATATAGGAAACTGATCAAGAGGTGCATGGAGGATTACTGACACTATGGGAAGAGCTCAGGATACAGAAACAATCCCATGGAAACCCCGATATGATGCAGAGAAATATAAGGGTGGAAAGGTAGCAGATAGACATCATGTTCGACTTCCATTGGGATGGATGGATGGTCGTACTTGGTACCAGTTGGCTACATTGCTTAGCCGGTCATATTGTATGGTTTCNGCAAAAGAAGTTTTAAAAATTGTGGTACAAGAAAAAGAAAATTACATTGCAGGATGTGTCTCTTAGTAAAAAAGATGGACACATGGAAGCTAGCAAAGAAGTTATTGCCCAGTCTAAAGTTGAATCAGAGGCAGAGTCTACAGAAGGAGATGAAAAAAAACTACAAGGAGGACATAATCAGAAAGCTAAGGAGGTGATTGACTCAAAGGCACAAAGTGTTGTAGATTTGAAGAAAAAATAACAAATTCATACAGTTGTTGTATATCACCATCTACATCATACAGAGACACAAAAGTCATCAAGGCAAGGGCATGTGCATCAACACATTTATGCACCAGTAGGGCACCAGATAGGAAACTGATCAAGAGGTGCATGGAGGACTACTGGCACTACAAGAAGAGCTCAAGCTACAGAAACAATCCCATGGAAACCTCGACATGATGCAAAGAAAGATAAGGGTGGAAAGGTAGAAGATAGACATCATGTTCGACTTCCATTGGGATGGATGGATGGTTGTACTTGGTACCAGTTGGCTACATTGCTTAGCCGGTCATATTGTATGGTTTCTTCTCATGTTTCGAGGACAAAACATGTGAAGGGGGATGGAATGTAGTATACCTAGAGAGGTAAAATGGGGTACCTAGGGAGGTACCCAATGGGAATGTATTTATGTGTTAGTAATGGAAGTCATTTAATATATGAAAATGTGGTCATTCAATGTAAGGTGGATTATGTCCACTATATTGTAAGGTAGCTAGAGAGGTAGTGGGGGGGCCCAGAGGGATCATAGTGATAATAGTGGAGGTCATTCAATGTAAGGTGGGCTAGGTCCACTATATTATTAAATAAGACCTACTATGGTAGTTAGATATAATAAATGGGTAACTAGATGTAATAAATGTAAGAGGACTTCTTAGAAGGTTATACTTCTAGAAGATTCCTCATCTAGAATGTTTTTAGGTGATGGTAGCACTATATAAAGGGGTTCAAGCAATGTAATGGGACATGAAGAGAATTATTGTATTGTGAGTTGTATCTCAATAGGAGGATGCCCCCTCGAAGAGGCAAGTGAACATGAGAGGATCCCTTCCATAATAGGATCCATTGTATGGTGTTGTCTTACTTCAAGGGTTTGGTAATAATAAAGTGTGGTTTCTTCTATATTTCTCTATGGATCTATTGTGTATTCAGTATTTGTGGTGATTATATTTGTATATCTATTTAGGTTCTTAACAATTGGTATCAGAGCACTTTCCTTGGCAGACATTGTGGGCAAATATTTTTTA
>JZKD02S2204603.1:17579-28476 GCA_000966675.3 Picea glauca | reverse complement strand
TTTTGCTTTATACCCTTGAATAGATGAAAATGACTTGGACTGTTAGTATGCATAGTTTTGAAAATATAAAGTGCATGAAACTAACAATTTGTTTGGCTGAGGAATGTTGAAATTGCAGGAAGAAAAGGGTCTTGGATATGGTAGTGTTGTAGGAACATAAGGAATATCAATTTCCTTCTGAGCCAAACTTCAAGGAATGGTATTTCCTTTTTTAGAAAAATAATTTGATTGTTAGTATGCACATTTTCAAATCTTTTTGTGAGCCATTGCAAGCATGCAATGAAAATATAATGTGCATGAAAACTAACAATTTGTTTGGCTGAGGAATGTTGAAATTGTAGGAATAAAGGGTCTTGGATATGTCAGTGTTGTAAGCCATAATGAATACTAATTTCCTGTTGAGCCGAACTGCTATGGGAAGAAAAATCCCATACTCATGAATCTATTTCTTTTGTGGAACATATCTGAAAAATAAAAATGTGGAATTTGGAAATCTGTGGGTGACAGATTTGAAAGAAATTATAAATTGGAATTGATGATAATGTCTCATAATTTATGTATACCTGTGATACAGGTGAGATGAAAATATCTATCTAGGGAGGATACATGAAGGTTTTCAAAGCTGTAAAGCATGAAAAAGGTTACTGTTGAGACATGATAACCCTTAGGTAAGCCATGATCTCCCTAGAATATATTGTGTTGTGGTAACACAAGCCGCTGGGACACCTCGACAGAGAAATTCTGAGGGACGCCTCGATGGTAAGGCTCAATGAAGTCTTTGTAACTCTTCTTGTGTGATAAATCCTTGGAAAGGCAAGATGGATCTCCCGAGGGACTGTATAGCAGAGAAGGGGATGTCTGAGCCTGGGCCTGGAGGGTGAGTGACCGCAAGGAAGAGGAGATTTTGATAATTGTTATAAACTATTGATTGGGATCATTCACACAATGGTTATGTCAAAGAAAACCAATGAGCCAAGATAACAAAACAACCATATGGATGAAAATTCAGGAACTACACAAATAAGTATTGTGCTAGATTATGAAAATTTTCCTCTTGAATTTTACACAACAATGAGATGTTTTCGCATGAAATTGTGATTAATATGCTTGTTGTCCAAAATTATTTAAGCCAGGTGATGAAGACCAAGGGTCTAGAAAGGACCTGACCAAGAAATAGGATTAATATTTCTGAAGCAATTGAATGACAAAGGCATGGCATGTGTTACTAAGAAAGAACATTGAGGACTGTGTTCCTTTGAAGGGCGAGAAGATTATAATACCCTTGTTTCCCCCAAATTGTAATTAATCATTATTTATGATTACCATGATATGTCATGTGAACAATGTAAATGTATTATTGTTTATATTTCCAAAGACCGACTATGGGGGTGAAGCCTTGAAGTACTAGCCATGATATCACTAGAGGAAAGAGTGAGGAAATTGTAGAGAGGGTTCATTATGTCAAAATGATCCAATTCTCTTTGCTGAAATAATGAGCCTCATCCTAATTCCAAGAAAAATCAATTTATGAGAAAGGAATGGTGGTTGAACAATCAAATACCCCAATGAATGGAAGCATGGAGGGTCTAGCCGAGGAGACAAAATAATGTCTGCCTTAAGTAACACAGAGTGCAGTTTCCTGCAGGTCTAGATTGAACCGAGTTCCTTCTGACAAAAGGAATAAGACAAGTCCAGAACCTTCCTAGAGAGGAAAAAGGAATGTAAGAATACACAGAAAAAGATGAGAAGGAGACCATGCCCACATGGGGGTGTGCGACTTGTATATGATAAGATAAGAAAAACACCAGAGAAAGAGGAGAGCGCATGAGGCTCTCCAGTTCAAAAGAATAACCGAAATAAGAAGTTGTTCTCGCTACAAGGAGAAACATAGGAGGAATTTGGTCTCTGAGGAAGAGAACTGTTGAAAATAATGCATGAGCACGTGCAATATAAATATCAGGGAACTTGTGGAAGAGTCCTGAATTGGAGCATATAAGACCTGAAGCCCAGACTGGAGCAAAAGAGGGTCGCGGGATTGGTGCTTGCTGGAAAGAAATCGGTGTTGGAAGGAGAGGGTGTCGAGAGACAATGTAGCTATGAAGGGAATATCTTGTATAGAGGAAATGTAGCTGGGAAGGCATATGATAAAACCCGTGGAGGCCCTAAGCTCAGTGGGGAAGGAGGGAAACTTCTATTATTGCCAGGCAAGTGGAGTTTTGAAGACAAAGGAATTGTCTATTGCTGGTTTAATAGACTAGAGATCCTTCCTTGACTTGAGAAGAAGGTCACGATCTTGATGCTGAGGGAGTATTTGATAAACCTTGTAGAGGCTGTGATAGAGAGACGATCCCTTAGAATTTTCATAAGACCCAAGGAATATAGATAAGCTTTCCTAGTGATATAATGGATTGGTATGGGGGTGGCCAGAGTGATAAGAGTGAATTCATCTAAGCCTACAGTTGGGTGGAAAGGCGAACACCCAAAGTCATTTGGTTGGTTGCAACTTGTAATAGATAAGTATTTCATATACCTTGTGTACTTGAAATTAAATGCATGATTGAATGCTTGTTTTCAACTATAAACACCTGATTTTGGGTGCTGGTAGGATGAAAAGTTTAGCTCATGCCTTTCATAGTTGAATATAATTACCTTATAATACTCTAGGACAATGAAAGTAAACCCCTATCTGTGATTTATGTGTACATGAGGAATAGAGGTATATAAACAAAGGTAAATGTATAATCTCATGCAAAGTTGGTTTCAAGAGAAAGGAAAACTACTAGCAATGGGCTCTTTAACTAGATTTGGGGACATAAGACTGTGGCTCTTATGTTGGTTGGGAAAATCCTCAAGGGATTGCTCAAGGACCAAATCCGCATACATAGAGTCGAGATAGACTCTACGAGAATACCTCAGTCCTATTGATTTCCTTGAATTATCTTTCCTATTGTGGAATTTGAGCTCTATAGATGAAGGGAGCTTCCTTCAAACCAATCATCCAAGTGACCACGAGCTCATGCCCACGACCTTAACCAAATTTCAGCTAAGAGTTAGGAGTGTAGCCTATAGAGCTTGACAAAGTTCCATAGGACGAGGACCTTGGAACCCTACACTACACTAAAAAAGGAGATAAGTCATTCAGGACTCTAGGGTGAATGAACATTGCAGTGTACTAAGTGCACCGAAGAAGACTTGTCGAATTGGTAGCTTGATGGTGGACCCAAAGTTGGCAGTCATTTACCCGCTATCACGGGATTCATCCCCTTATTAAACCTCGATCCACTTCTCGTTCACGAAGTAACACGAGTCGTAGATCTGAGGTTATTCAGGATATCCCCTGACCATTGGATCTACGTTGTGGTCATTCTGTGTTGACCTACTCCGTGAGATAAAATGTGTTAAATAGCCAGAAACCCCAAACGTCAATTTCGTGAGTTAACATGGGACTTTGATCTGGCAAATCCATTGGGAACCTCTCTTGATCGTCCAATCAACTAGTGAAAGGATAGCATAAAGCAGTTTGACGAAGTCCTACTTCGGGAGGTTCGACATGTTGGTGAATGAGAATATCTTCGAAGCACTGAAGGTCGGAGTGATGTGGCATGCTGATGTCACCTAGGGTGACGTGGACCCATAGGAGGTGTGCCACATGTCACCCTGATCCTTGAAAATTTCCCCCAAAAAATAGTTTGAAAATGTCTATATTGACCTCTATATGTACATATTCTCACTCATTGCATATATGGGATCTTTATTAGGTTGACCCCATTACATTTACAATTACCCCATTGCATATACATTTAACCCCATATATGTCATCCTTTGGATCATATTAAACATGATGATGATGTTTTACACACAAATATGCTTATTGAACAACTAATCATCTACAACCTACGATGTTCAAGATTCATACAAATGAATAAAGTGCTATCCATAAGAGATTACATCTCCCCAATTTAAAAATATATTGGTGGATAATTCAATATTAGCTTGCTTGGATGGAAGGTACACAATTACCCCATTTTTTTCTATAAAACTTACTATATTGTGTGATTCACCTAGTTTTGAAGTTATGTCTATAAGGGGTCACTTAGTAAAAAACATTTAAAATAGGTGTTTTCATGAACTTATAAAATTGATCCTATTTTTAGAGTGTATCACATCCTCTTATTTCTTGTCCCCTAGTTGTAAATCCATTCATAAATAGTCTTTTATGGAAATTTCATCAATTTATAAATAAAAAAACATTATATGATTGGTTAAAATTATATGGTCCCACATAATTTTAAAATCCCTAACCCCTATTTACTAATTGTTATACCAAAATATATATTGTTAAAATTAAATATCATGTGTATGACTTATATACTTACTAGAATTCTAGTGTGACTCCTATGATGTCAATTATTTTCTAAACTGGCTTTACTAGTCCTTTTTGGTAGTAGGATCTAATTTATTTTTATTCCACTAACAATTTACATATTTTAAAAGTTCAAAGATAGTTTCATCATGTTGATTTCTTCATCACATGAACGTCTCTAGCGTATACTTGGTTGCAAGGATAACAACAACGTGGGAAATAGGGAATACCAATTTGTACAATGTATAACATTCCACCAATTTGTTAGCATTTTTCAATTGTAGCTCTATTTTCATTTGGTATAGACGTGTATATTTTCAATTTGGTTTTCTTCCTCGAAGAACAATGACATGACAATCTCTTTTGCATATGCACAATCTTCAATACATTTATCTGTGGAAGTTGGCTCATTGGTAGCCATCAATATTTTCTTCTATAATTTTTTTGTGGAATTGTTATGGATTTTTTTTCTTTATAATTAAGTTATTTATTTACAAGTTGATTTTCTCTTTATATCCCTAGAAGATCCATGTCTATTGAAATTATGAAAGTTTTATTTTTTCTCTCTAATTGAAAGATCCATTATCTATTCTCAAAATTATGAAATGTTGATAAGGTCCTTATCTCCTTGAAAAATCCATTAATCCATTATCTATGAACTTAAACTTATGAAGTAATATCATATATGATGAAAATCCCAAAATGATGAAATGTTGATATGCTCCTTATTTCCTTGAAAAATCCATTAATCCATTATCTATAAAATTATGAAATGTTGATATGCTCCTTATCTCCTTGAAAAATCCATTAATCCATTATCTATTGCCATAATTTTGAAAACCTTAAATTTATGAAGTAATATAATATATGATGGAAATAATTTATTATGTATTGCTTAAAGTTTATGGTTTTAAAAAAATGTGAATGTTAATAATTTATGATGATAATAAATAACAATTTAATTTTAAAGTTTCAATTTAACCAATGGTTAAATAGATATATTAAGATGATCAACAATAAGTAGGAAATATTTCATATTAATAAATATATTATTAATCCTTGGGTATATATATATATGTGTGTGTGTGTGTGTGGCCAATTGTAATTTATACATTGAAAATGAAATTACAAATTATAATAAATAATTTCAATAAAAAATTGCAACTTATATCATGGTTTAATATGTTAAATGTTAATTGATTTATCTAGTATAATAATATGTAATTAACTAATAAATTGAGTCAAGTTATTATTATGATGTTTCTTATTATTATATTTTAGTAATATGGAAATCGCCACTCATATTAATAATATTTTTATGTTAATAAATTATTTGTTTAATTTTTAAAGTTTTTAAAATTTTGGATTCTTAATTTATTTTTGAAAATTAATAATATTCTAATTATAGTAGAAACAGTTCCAATCAATTTGTTTATGGAGTTAGAAATATATAGTGAGTATGCATTATCAGTGATCAATAGGACGACTTGGATAGTATTTAAACGGAGAGACGTGAAAAAATGATCGTAACAAACATACTTATAAATGATTAGATGCAATCACCTTTGTCCATAAAATTATCTCTTCTAACCCTTCACGAAGAAATTTATCTATTCCAATTCTTTGGGGGATCTTCTATGGAATATCAAGCAGATAATTACAAGTCATGCTTCAATAGTTCAATGAAATAGAATATCAGTTAGAGCTACGAGGTTGCCTATTTTAATCTCTAACTACTGATAAATGCATTGTTTGTACAACCATTTTTTCTTTTCTATGCTTGGTTGGAGGAGTGGAGGATAAAATATTGGAAATTTGTATATTTACATCAAAGGAGTTATTTTAAGGGATGGTTCTGTTGAGCCCTTCGTTGTCTGTCGAGGGCCAATCAAAACCTGCCATCTTCCCATTAGAAATTGACAAATATCTTCCCTCCACACGTCTTTCTCCCTCTCTCCCTTGCCAATTCCAAACGAGAACTGTTCACCATGCGTCTTTATGCTTCATCAACTCCAAAGGAAAATTGTTCAACATGGAGCGACTTCAAGGTTTCTTTCAGCTGATAGTCTGGACTTGACACCGACACACTACCACATGGGTTGCTCAAGACTATTCTCAGACATATCACTTTCTCGGATGAAGCATGACCGTCGTCACACACTTCCTTTATGCCACACTTGGGGTTTCCATTATTGAAGGGGCTCGCTAGGCAGGCCAGTGCTGGATTCTATCAACATTTGTTTTTAATGTACAAGTTGTTTTTCATTTTGGGCAAAGAGAATTCTTCTTCTGAGCTTCACAATTTTTCATTTCGGGCAAAGGGAATTTTTTTTCTCAACTTCACATTTGATTCATGATGAAAGGTACATGATATTTAATGGTTTTTGTTGCAAGAATTATGTCTGTTGTACTTTGTTTTCTGCTGGATCACTTCACGAAGAGTGAGTTTTTGACTTTTTTAGGGTTTATGGGTCAGGATAATTTAAATTTATATGAAATGGGTATTTTATGCAACAACCCAAAATGAAGGAATATGTGTAGCTTTGATCCCCTGCTTGTTGATCTCTAAATGAAAGAGTCTTCATTTTTCTTATAGTTTACAATTATTTTCTTATAGCTGTTGTGCATTTTGCATTTGATTATACTTCTAAACATGTTAATTTCTTCTTTTAAATATTTTTTCATAGAACATAATGAAGGATATTGACAGTTCTCAACAAGCTCAGGAGGCATGACATATGTCTTATTGCAGTAAATTGTGAATGAGGATGCAAAAAGAATGTGCATATTTTTTCTTTCAAATTTATAACATCAAATGGATGTGGAGATAAAAACAATTACAATCAAGTGTTTATTGGTATATTCTTCGATGATGAAGAGTATCTCCATGTTCATAAAATGTTACTCTTTTTTTGATTTACAAAGTTGAGTGTTGATTGAAATCATATACTTTTAAATTAGGAAGGATTTTTTCAATTATTTATATGATTTATATACTTGATTTCGATATAATGATATTTTTTTATTCTAAATGATTTATGATAAAATCTATAATTTTTTAGTACTAATATGAATATAAATAAAAATACCTTTTATAATATCATTTTTTTATTATTATCATATTTGAATGACATTATGGCAAGGTGATATTAAGACATAATTAAATAAACAGAATAATAAGGTGGTTGCGGTTAAATAATTTGACATAAATTTTTAAATAGAATTATAGGTAATATTTTTCAATATTTTCTATCATTTGAATGATATTATGATAAATTGTTTTGGAAACATAAATAGGTAGTTAATTTTTAATGGTTGAATATAATTTTTTAACCTAAATTCTTTAATACAATTTAAAAGTTTTCTATTAAAATTTTAAAAAATCATAATTTATATATTAAAATTATTTCTCAATGTCTAACTAACTTAAAGTTTTCCTTTGGACATATTCTAATTTTTTTTAGAAGGAACTATGCTTTGAGATTTAAGTTGTATGTATGTTTTGGACATTTTAATTTGTATAGAGGGATAACTAGGAGTGTCTTATTTATTATACAAGGAAGGAACAACATATACCTATGAAAGAAAACATGAAATGTGTCTTTGAGAAGCATTTTTATAGCATCCCGAGCCTCCATTTCTCTCTTATCTATTAGATGTATGAAATCCAAGCTACCTTGAAGTCGTCCCTCCTCATTCCACATGCTTTATCCATGGAAAATGAGTACTACTCTCTTTGTTTCTTCTTCTCTGCTTTGTCTTCTTATTTTCTCTCAAAGTCCACATTCAAAACATTATATGTTCCCCTAAATTCAAATATGTTTCTTCTTATTAGATAAAGCCCTAAAAGATAGCCTCCATTGGACTCCTTGCCATGACAATGAGTTAAGGAAAATCCCCTTTTTCTGTTGAAGACTCTCACTCCATCTTCATATTCTATAGTGTTGTGAGTATTGAACAACTAGTGTAACGACAATAATGATTCAAATGGAATCGAGAGTCATCTAATAATGCATTGTGTATGTCTCCCACCAACACCATATTTAGTGGAATTCAATATAATTGAGAGTGTCCTAGCTTGTCACTGCCTCACTCATACTTGTGGTGGAATGCTCTTGCTCACTTACAGAACTAGAGTCAATCCCATTCCCATTTTACAAGGCTATGTTGTGGTCCAGTAAAATAGCTACTGAAGGTTTGACATGACATCACAAAGAAAATATAGTACAGTAGACTTTGATAATGTCCACAAGTTGAGGACACAATGATATAGATGCCAATTGTGTATGAGGTTGTATACCCTCTTCTCTATCATAAAAACTCAATTATGAACTTAGAAAACTATACATGTCAAAACTTCAAGTGCTTCTACGTTGTAGTAAATCTTAAATATCATTTCCTACATTTGCCTTACGTGATCCTCCTTTTATTATCATTAATATCCCATATGCCATGGATCAATTTTTCTCGAACATATTGACTTCTTTATTTGTATCTGGATCATACATACAAGCTACCATATCCATTTTTGACAAGCTCATACTCAGTTTTCTCATTTGTCCTCTGCTCTTAACCTTTAAATAAAAATTTGCAATTTTAAAATCAAATTGGGTATTGGCACATGGATGAGAGTAGACACCAGCATGTGTTTCTTTAATGTTGAAACTTATGTAGATAATTCTCAATCATTCATAAAATCTCAAACTTCTTGCAATTAAACTCGCCATTCTCTATTGAGATATAATGCCTTTTATTTTGTATTTACATTCTTATCCATTTTATGATTGCGAAAGAGACTTGTTTGGTATTAGTTACCCAAAATTATGTCTATTTTGCATGTAATTGAATTTATTGATCTTGCATTTTCTCGCACATTTATCTTATATTAACCGTATATAAATCGACTATTTCCTCTTCAACAAAGTTGACTATATTCTATATAGCTTATTTTCATTTTGCAAGTAATTGATTCCATTGTTCTTCTCTTCTTTTCATACATTTTCTACCTTGTATATTTTTCTGCATTTCCTTTCCCCTACTTTAGGGGTATGTTAGTTTATTGATGCATTTGAGTCAGTTGAAAGATCTAAGAATGCTTCAACATCTATCAAGGAGAAAAATGATTAACATCACACATTTATATTTTTTTTAAATATCAGTGTCATGTGATATGTAAGTGATGTGAGACATGATTCTTACCCCTAAAATACCAATCCAACTTGACTTCCTGTTTGCAGTGATAAATCCTTTGTTGAAAGATCAACTTGTAACAACCCAAGGTCGAGCCCCTGCTGAATTGTAATTATGTTTATAGGTTGGTGAGTCGAGTGGTTATAAGCTGAGAGAATTATGTGTTTATTAGGTTGGTGAGCTAGATGAAAACGCCAATGAGCCTGTTTTTGTATATGTAAATACTCGCATCATTAATAAAATTACATTGTTGCATGTGATCGACCACGAAGAAATATTTATGGGGGACTAAGCTCCACTAGGTAGGGTAAAGGAGGGGGCTAAGTTTCTAGGCCTAGGGGTCAAGCTAGAGGGCTTACCTCTAAGGGAATAATATTTTATTATTATTGCCCAAAGGTTATGGTTGACATAAGCCCTGTTGTCCTAAGTTCTTGGGGAAAAGGGGAACAAGTGTTAAGTGGAAATCATGCGGCTTTAGGAAGACATGTGTCAAACTGGGCGCATGTAGTTTATAACTGGGAAAACTAGCTTGTTAGGGGTTTGCTTCCCATTCTGGCGTTGCTCCCCATCCTTACGTTTGGACTAGTTTCGAGTTTCCTCACGACCCTTATGATTATCTGGAAGTATGTCACCCTTCCTGATTGACCAGGGATTCAAGCATTGAACCAGTTCTCCATCATCATTTCCTCTGTATCTAGCATGCACCTTTGGAATCCTGCAGTCATACTTGAGTTATCCCATGTGTTTCCTATGAAGCCTGACACATTTGTATTCGCCTGAGTCATGTTGTGTCTTATCATTTGGATGTTGCCATTTTCGGTGTCCATAAATGTTTTCTGTTGTTGTTGTCACCTGTGTGTTAGTTGAATGTTGTTGTTGTCTTGCTTAGGAGTTGAATTGAAGAAGCAGGTTGTCAAGCTTGTGAGAAACTCTCACAGGTGAGAGATTTTTCTTGGAAGTGGGTTCTCTTGGAAGTGAGTTCTCCTGAAAGGGAGTCCCATAGAAGATACAATACTTTGAGACTTCTAGTCCAGCCTGTCGCTGAAGCCCAAGGTAAGGGAGGTGTAGTAGTCAATGGACTTGTATTAATGAAGGTGTACTCTCTTGGGGTGGAGCAGGTGTGTGGGGAATGAGGGTCTGTGGGTTGTGGGAGTAAGTGGCTCCTGGGATAAAAGATCCTTCCTGTTGTTCTGTACAACTTCCTTATTGTCTTTGACAAGCCTAGAATTCCCTTGCCCGATGGAGTTTAGTCCCATCTCGGGGGTGACCCACTCCTAAGCGTGATGAGCAACATGGTCTAAGGTTGGGAGGTTCATGGAAGGTCTGCACGCAGTTAGTGATTAT
>JZKD02S2204603.1:0-14755 GCA_000966675.3 Picea glauca | reverse complement strand
GGATGTGTGCCACATGGCAGGCCTCCAACTCTCTGATTTGGCCGTCAGATGTGTGCCACATGGAAGGCATCCAATCCTTGAATTTGACCATCTAATGTGCACCACGTGGCAGGCCTCCAACTCTCCTATTTGGATATCGGATGTGTGCCATGTGGCAGTCATCCAACCCTCAAATCTGACCATCTAATGTGTTCCATGAGGCAGACCTCCAACTCTAAGATCTGGTCCTTAGATGTGCGCCACATGACACACATCTTGTATAGTAATTTTTTGTGGATAGTATGTACTTTTTACATACATCTATGTACTATGTAATTACATGGAAGTGGTCTAGAACTACAAGAAAGGGGCAACACGACCTTTGGAAGATAGTATGCACTTTTTATAGTCTAACCATAGCGTAAGGAATCATGGCCATGAACCATAATTTTGTATCAACAATGCTGAAATTTTAATGTTTGCAATTGCACAGTTGTTATATAATTTAAAGTTTCATTTACTTTAAACAAAAAAAATTCACAAATATTTTGGTGCTTGTAGATTGTGTAGTGCTTCATAAACTAAATTTTTAATGTTTCAAAATTGTTCCCCATGTAAGATTAATACACTCTTTGGTTTTGTCTTTCATTTATATTTTAACATAGGGAGAGTCGTAATAACATGAGAAATAAATTAGAACAATGTGTTAGCACCCTGTAAATATATTCGGCTGTCAAAACAGACGACAGGGGTAATTGTTTCAACCAACTTTAGAGCTGGAACACTAGCCGGTTCAACTCAGAGAGGGCTCTCTCGTGTTACTTGATATATCTATGGCAATCAATGGCTAGATTTGGTTTGTTTTGGGGGTTTTTCATAAAATGTTGAAGAAATGAAGATAACCTCTGGGCTATGGGGTCATAAATGAAGGATGCATTGTCAGACCATGAAAACTATCAAGAGG
This sequence comes from Picea glauca, assembly GCA_000966675.3. Taxonomy (NCBI): domain Eukaryota; kingdom Viridiplantae; phylum Streptophyta; class Pinopsida; order Pinales; family Pinaceae; genus Picea; species Picea glauca. Next base: position 13,812 of record JZKD02S2204603.1, on the reverse strand, counting down.
AAAAGGGATAAATGAGGCAGTGAATCTGAGTTTATACTTGTAAATTTAGATGGTATCAGAAGAGAAAGAAACACACAACTACATTAGAGAATTATAGTAATGAATTATGAATTGGTTTGGAAGAGATAAATCCAGTCTAAATTGCCAATCCGAGAGCATTAAATAATGAATTTTGGGCCTCTAATTTCTCAATTTAGACAGAGGAAAGCAAAAATGAAATGCAAAATAACATGAATCACATACTATGAAAGAAAACAAAACTCATAACATAGCCAATTAGAATCCTTTTGTAAACAATCCAAAATTTGCCTTTACATTCATATATTCATTCTAGCCCCAAAGATTTACAAAGTTTTCCTGCATAGAGGGAAGGCCCCCCTTTTCTCCATCCATTCTATACCCTTGAGATAATACATATATAGAGGAATTTCTCGTGGAATTCAAAATGTTCAAACTTCCTCATGATTCTAAAAATAGAGACAAGTTACAAAAATGAATGATTTGGAATAATTGCTATCCTATTTTAAAGGGACCGTTAGTAACAGGTCTGTCATATCAGGGCTCCTTTCCTCAGACCACCATTTGTCCAAAAATTGTTGGGAGGTATTTATATCCACCTGAGAATTCACTCCAGCTTGGCGATTTCCTCCTTTAGAGTGTCCAACCATACTAGTTGGTTCTCTCCAATGCTTTCGACCATTTCAGGTTTTGTCTTTGTCTTCTGCCTTTTTCTCTGTTTCTTTTGCACAATTCACCTGTTTATGATTAGGTCCCTCGTAATGGGATTTAGCTTGAATTCCAATTTTGAGTCTCTAGAAGGTTCTGTATGGAATTTCGTTGCTAATATACGTGCAATCTCTCTTTCCTTCTTACTCGTAGGTAAATTGGCCATGTTACCTGAATGGCATGTTTCATTGGATATGGCTTTGTTCATGTATCCCAATGCTCCTACAAAGAATTATAGCATCGATAAAATCAGAGACTGCTTCATTTATGAATGAGATGATGCCTTCATACTTGAGAAACAATAGTTATAGAGTTCCAATCATGAAAAACTGACAGGATCAACCACAAGTACGTTGGTTTACCATGCTCGGCCAATCCATTTCAAATGATTATCTTTTGAGTTCATTATCCAACGATGTTCACCTGACATTATACGGTAATGAAGTACCGAATGAGTGATGCAATATGATTTTGACTAGATGTCACTTCCCCCACGAGTTGTTGATTTGACATTTTGGAACACGTGATATCGGGGCTGTGAGAAAATCGATTTTAGAAAAACTGCTTTTCGCCCCGATACTCTTTAACGAGCGCCATGTGTCCACTATAGAAACCTTTATGGTTTTCCCCAGTCCGCCTTCGCATAATTAAGTTTTGTGCTAGTCTACCACCCAATGTGGGTTTCAACTGTCGATCCAGACTACTATTAGATCAGCGGTTCAGAGGATTTCTTTCTTCACTCTTCTGTTATATTTATCCACTTGCTGCCATATATGTCCCAAACTTTCGAATTTCTCTATGTCTCCACATCACTTTAGTCTTCTGCTAAATTTGAAACTCAGATATCGAGTATAATTGTTATGGTGATAACATAGGCTCCAACTAGGGATGCTATCCTCCTGGTGCCTGATCCATTGAGCTTCCCCCAAAACATGTTTGTATACCTTGCTCTAACCTTTCACCAGTTTCTGCTGAAAACCAAGCTTTGCACACTATTTCTGACTGGATACTGGACTTTAAGTGTATTATTGAAAACTGACTGTATATAGTACTGGAAAACCCAAACTGAAAAATGCTTGATAAACAAGCTTATTTGCACACTCCTATCTACCCTAAAATTTCTGAAATGAATACTCAATCAAGTGATGCTAAAGTGCCAATGCAACCAATCAAGAAATTGGCTTCCCGACTTTTCTTTGGTCCCATCTTTCTTAAGCAGGCAAACAAATGTAAAAGATGGCAACTAAAAACACAAGTTGAATCCAAAACTTGAGCTTATGAATGAAACAAACCCCTCGTTCAGTGAAGGTTGTAATAGGATGGCCACAGGATATCAAATACCATGAAAAGTAATTTCTTCTTGATGAGAAAAAATAGAAAGGCAAGATTCTTTCATAAGTGTTTGTTGCTCTTTCTCTACTTTCTTAGTTTTTAGAGCATTTTCAAAAGAAATGGAAACAATAGGTTTGTCTACTTTCCCATGCATCTCAACGAAAGAATCCACATATTCTTGAACATCTTCAAATGTGATAACCATATTATGTGCATCCTCTTGTTCATCAAACAGTTTTGATTTGGCTTCATTAAACTTCTAGAAATTTGCTTGAGGGCTGTCAATTTGACTTTATAATGAATGAATGGAAATAAGTTCCTTCTCATAATCTCCCTACAGATGTGAAAAGTTAACCAAATACACTGCTTCATAATCTAGAGTTTCCATAGCTATATTTTTAAAACCCCAATCTGTGTCTATGTTGTCCAAAACTTTAATCACGATGTCATTCTCAGTGGAAGAAAGATAGCTTTGAAACACTTCGTCATGTTGGACACCCATATTAGTTTCAGGTGAAAGGAAACGACTTTGAACAACAATCTCAGGAGCAACTACAATTTCTTGTCAACTGTTTTCAGTGAATCAATGTGATTTGGCATTAATACACATTCCTTTTCTCCAATGATGATCTTAGTATTTTCCTTCAACAATTTGAATGAAGAAAAGCATAAAGGTAAAGAATTCCCTTCAGCTGATTCAATACTTTCTTCTTTGTAACTGTGATATGTAGGATGATTGCTCTCATTACACTGCTGAAAATGAACATTTTCTGATAGAGAACATGCAATTGGTTGTTCTAGGGAGTCAACATCATAATAATCATAATATTCATCATATATAGGCAAATCAACAACATATCCAATGTCATCTAACAAGAACAAACTTGGAATATCAACATGTTCTTCAATAAACTAATTTTCAAATTCATTTTCTTGACTATCTCTATCAAGGGATCTCATCTTCCAGTGGAGTCTCTGAATTACATTCGAAGCTTGATTGGAGTCACCAATAATGTTTTGGAAGCTAGATTATGCATTGAGAGTGGAGTCGCCATTGAAGATTTGAATTTCTAGATTCTTCTGCTAGCGGAATAGCCTTCAAACTGATTTTTGATATGTGGAGTTGCCATAGCAAGAATACAACCAATATGTGCCTAAGTGTCTGCTTCTCTCAGACCTTAGAACTCAACCATGTCATTCTTTCTCAGGGAAAATTTTTCAATTTCATCCACGAAAACGATGCCTGAATGTTAGCACTCTGTAAATATGTTCAGCTGTCAAAACAGACGACAGGGGTAACTGTTTCAACCAACTTTAGAGTTGGAACACTAGTCGATTCAACTCAGAGAGGGCTCTCTCATGTCACTTGATATATCTATGGCAATTAGTGGCTAGATTTGGTTTGTTTTGGGGTTTTTTCATAAAATGTTGAAGAAATGAAGATAACCTCTGGGCTACGGGGTCATAAATGAAGGATGCATTGTCAAACCATGAAAAATATCAAGAGGAAAAGGGATAAATGAGGCAGTGAATCTGAGTTTATACTTGTAAATTTAGATGGTATCAGAAGAAAACTAAACACACAACTACATCAGAGCATTATAGTAATGAATTCTGAATTGGTTTGGAAGAGATAAATCCAGTCTAAATTGTCAAGCCGAGAGAATTAAATAATGAATTTTGGGCCTCTAATTTCTCAATTTAGAAAGACGAAAGAAAAAATGAAATGCAGAATAACAAGAATCACATACTATGAAAGAAAATGAAACTCATAACATCGCCAATTAGAATCCTTTCGTAAACAGTCCAAAATCTTCCTTTACATTCATATATTCATTCTAGCCCCAAATATTTGCAAAGTTTTCCTACACAGAGGGAAGGATCCCCTGTTCTCCATCCATTCTATACCCTTGAGATAATACATATATAGAGGAATTTCTCGTGGAATTCAAAACATTCAAACTTCCTCATGGTTCTAAAAATAGAGACAAGTTACAAAAATGAATGATTTGGAATAACCGCTATCCTATTTTAAAGGGACTGTTAGTAATAGGTCTGTCATATCAGGGCTCCTTTCCTCAGATTGCCATTTGTCCAAAACTTGTTGGGAGGTATTTATCTCCACCTGAGAATTCACTCCAGCTTGGCGAGTTCCTCCTTTAGAGTGTCCAACCATACTGGTTGGTTCTCTCCAACGCTTTCGACCATTTCAGGTTTGGTCTCTGTCTTCTTCCTTTTTCTCCATTTCTTTTGCACAATTCGTCTATTTATGATTAGGTCCCTCATAATGGGATTTAGCCCGACTTCCAATTTTGAGTCTGTAGTAGGTTTTGTAAGGAATTTCGTCGCTAATATACGTGCAATCGCTCTTTCCTTCTTACTCGTAGGTAAATTGGCCATGTTACATGAATGGCATGTTTCAATGGATATGGCTTTGTCCATGTCTCCTAATGCTCCTTTAGAGAATCAGAGGGTCGATCAAATCAGAGACATCTTTGTTTATGAATGAGATGATGCATTCATACTTGAGAAACAATAGTTATAGAGTTCCAATCATGAAACACTGACAGGATAACCCACAAGTACGTTGGTTTACCATGCTTGGCCAATCCATTTCAAATGATTATCTTTCAAGTTCATTATCCGGTGGCGTTCACCTAACATCATACGGTAATGAAGTACTGAATGAGTGATGCGATATGATTTTGACTAGTCGTCACTTCTTGCATGAGTTGTTTATTTGACATTTTGGAACACATGATATCGGGGCTGTGAGAAAATCAATTTCAGGAAAACCTCTTTTTGCCCCGATACTCTTTAATGGGTGCCACGCGTCCACTATAGAAACCATTATGGTTTTCCCCGGTCCACCTCGGCATAATTAAGTTTCGTGCTAGTCTACCGCCTGATGTGAGTTTCAACCATTGATTTGGGCTACTATTAGATCGACGGTCTGGAGGACTGCTTCCTTCACGCTTCTGCTATATTTATCCACTTGTTTCCATATATGTCCCAAACTTACGAATTTCTTTATGTCTCCACATCACTTTAGTCTTCCACTAAATTTGAAACTCAGATCTCGACTATAATTGTTATGGTGATAACACAATTGACCATTATAAATTTGTTACTTGTGATGAATTGCATAAGCCATAAATTATTTTATTGTTCAACATTTTTGCTAATGTGAATGATCTATAAATTGTTGTGGATATTCCACTAGAATGGTTTGGCACAATATATCTGATAAATAAAACTAAAATCTACACTATGAAGGTTGAATTCCTTTAGATTATAGAATATTTAATTACTAAATTTCTACCTGGGCATGAAATAGATAAAATGTGGAAATAGGCACAAATTTGTTTCCAGGTATAGGAATTACTAGGTAGCATTTTTCTAATCAAGTTGTTAAACAAAGCTGCAAAAATATGGGTGATTGAGTGAGCAATCACAACAAACTCCCTTGCTTGGTGGATAGAAAACTAATCTTCCAGAATTCATGTGGGAGGAGGAGAGTGAACTCCATCCCTAGCTATTGTTGAATAGAAGGAAGAATTCTGGGTGTAATGGCTGGGGCTAATCTACATGTACAACCTATCTTCTGTTTTTTGATGAGGATAGATATAAACAACTAGAACCTCTACAAAAATTCAAAAAAGAAGGAGATGGAATTTCTTCCTAAGACTAATTATGATCTAAATATTATCTGGAGTTATGTATTAGAATACTTAGTAAGTAGCATACTTCAAAATTGTATTTGGGATTTAAGGAAATAGTCCAAATGTTATTAGACATTAAAATTGATTATAAATGAGGTAAAATGGTTAATGAAATTTTGATCTTGAATGTGGTAAAGGAAGTGTTGGGGCACTTCTAGATGACCAATGGCTTAGGTTGACATCCAGAGGTGGATGATATCCATATAAGGTATGGCTTGATATGCTCAAGTAGTAGTGAGAGGGAATCTAGAAAAGGATTCCCTTGATAAAAATGTCTGATAACCAAAAATGGTTTGAGGCATGAAAAATAATCTTGATAAGATGTATTGTTTCCTTTGGAATTGTTGGAATTTCTCATATGGTATTTCTGGATAGTTCATTTTGGCATAGGGGCAGAACCAGGGTTCAATGCTTCAACATCACACAAACAAAACCCTAACTACCGACCCTTCTGACAACACCTGCGAAGAAGATGAAGTCTCACCCGAGGTAGAGGCGGGGGGGGGGATTGCAGGACTCAGGTGTCTACAACCAAATGGGACACAGATATGTGATTACAACACTCAACAAAGCACTTAAACAATGATAGGAATTAGTTCATGAGTCTCATTCACATTGCAGACTAAACCCTTATTACAGATCAACACAGTAACAATAAAGATCAAGCACTTTCAATCACTTAACACACAACATTAGCTTAGATCTAGCATTAATTCATATTTAATACCATTAAGCACTAAGAAACAACATCAGATGCATTCATCATACATTATAACAATAGTACTAAGCAAATGAATAAAATAAATCACATCACACAAAGCACATCAAGACATAGGATATACGTGGTTCACCCCAGTGTGGGGCTACGCCCACCAACTTCTTCTTATTATTTATTAGTCTTCAAGATTCTTACATAAATATGCTCCTGTGCATAAAGCCACAGATCCCAACTTCGTAGAGGACAGGATATATGTGCGCTGTGCACCAGATCCTCCTTCCCAAAACCAGATTGAGGCATAGAGCCAAATCCTTAGTAGCACATAGCCTTACTTTACACAACTAGCTTGCACAAAGCAACTTACAACATCTTTCANTTGTTAGTAATAGGTCTGTCATATCAGGGCTCCTTTCCTCAGATTGCCATTTGTCCAAAACTTGTTGGGAGGTATTTATCTCCACCTGAGAATTCACTCCAGCTTGGCGATTTCCTCCTTTAGAGTGTCCAACCATACTGGTTGGTTCTCTCCAACGCTTTCGACCGTTTCAGGTTTGGTCTCTGTCTTCTGCCTTTTTCTCCGTTTCTTTTGCACAATTCGTCTATTTATGATTAGGTCCCTCATAATGGGATTTAGCCCGACTTCCAATTTTGAGTCTGTAGTAGGTTTTGTATGGAATTTCGTCGCTAATATACGTGCAATCGCTCTTTCCTTCTTACTCGTAGGTAAATTGGCCATGTTACATGAATGGCATGTTTCACTGGATATGGCTTTGTCCATGTCTCCTAATGCTCCTTTAGAGAATCAGAGGGTCGATCAAATCAGAGACATCTTTGTTTATGAATGAGATGATGCCTTCATACTTGAGAAACAATAGTTATAGAGTTCCAATCATGAAACACTGACAGGATAACCCACAAGTACGTTGGTTTACCATGCTTGGCCAATCCATTTCAAATGATTATCTTTCAAGTTCATTATCCGGTGGCGTTCACCTAACATCATACGGTAATGAAGTACTGAATGAGTGATGCGATATGATTTTGACTAGTCGTCACTTCTTGCATGAGTTGTTTATTTGACATTTTGGAACACATGATATCGGGGCTGTGAGAAAATCAATTTCAGGAAAACCTCTTTTTGCCCCGATACTCTTTAATGGGTGCCACGCGTCCACTATAGAAACCATTATGGTTTTCCCCGGTCCACCTCGGCATAATTAAGTTTCGTGCTAGTCTACCGCCTGATGTGAGTTTCAACCATTGATTTGGGCTACTATTAGATCGACGGTCTGGAGGACTGCTTCCTTCACGCTTCTGCTATATTTATCCACTTGTTTCCATATATGTCCCAAACTTACGAATTTCTTTATGTCTCCACATCACTTTAGTCTTCCACTAAATTTGAAACTCAGATCTCGACTATAATTGTTATGGTGATAACACAATTGACCATTATAAATTTGTTACTTGTGATGAATTGCATAAGCCATAAATTATTTTATTGTTCAACATTTTTGCTAATGTGAATGATCTATAAATTGTTGTGGATATTCCACTAGAATGGTTTGGCACAATATATCTGATAAATAAAACTAAAATCTACACTATGAAGGTTGAATTCCTTTAGATTATAGAATATTTAATTACTAAATTTCTACCTGGGCATGAAATAGATAAAATGTGGAAATAGGCACAAATTTGTTTCCAGGTATAGGAATTACTAGGTAGCATTTTTCTAATCAAGTTGTTAAACAAAGCTGCAAAAATATGGGTGATTGAGTGAGCAATCACAACAAACTCCCTTGCTTGGTGGATAGAAAACTAATCTTCCAGAATTCATGTGGGAGGAGGAGAGTGAACTCCATCCCTAGCTATTGTTGAATAGAAGGAAGAATTCTGGGTGTAATGGCTGGGGCTAATCTACATGTACAACCTATCTTCTGTTTTTTGATGAGGATAGATATAAACAACTAGAACCTCTACAAAAATTCAAAAAAGAAGGAGATGGAATTTCTTCCTAAGACTAATTATGATCTAAATATTATCTGGAGTTATGTATTAGAATACTTAGTAAGTAGCATACTTCAAAATTGTATTTGGGATTTAAGGAAATAGTCCAAATGTTATTAGACATTAAAATTGATTATAAATGAGGTAAAATGGTTAATGAAATTTTGATCTTGAATGTGGTAAAGGAAGTGTTGGGGCACTTCTAGATGACCAATGGCTTAGGTTGACATCCAGAGGTGGATGATATCCATATAAGGTATGGCTTGATATGCTCAAGTAGTAGTGAGAGGGAATCTAGAAAAGGATTCCCTTGATAAAAATGTCTGATAACCAAAAATGGTTTGAGGCATGAAAAATAATCTTGATAAGATGTATTGTTTCCTTTGGAATTGTTGGAATTTCTCATATGGTATTTCTGGATAGTTCATTTTGGCATAGGGGCAGAACCAGGGTTCAATGCTTCAACATCACACAAACAAAACCCTAACTACCGACCCTTCTGACAACACCTGCGAAGAAGATGAAGTCTCACCCGAGGTAGAGGCGGGGGGGGGGATTGCAGGACTCAGGTGTCTACAACCAAATGGGACACAGATATGTGATTACAACACTCAACAAAGCACTTAAACAATGATAGGAATTAGTTCATGAGTCTCATTCACATTGCAGACTAAACCCTTATTACAGATCAACACAGTAACAATAAAGATCAAGCACTTTCAATCACTTAACACACAACATTAGCTTAGATCTAGCATTAATTCATATTTAATACCATTAAGCACTAAGAAACAACATCAGATGCATTCATCATACATTATAACAATAGTACTAAGCAAATGAATAAAATAAATCACATCACACAAAGCACATCAAGACATAGGATATACGTGGTTCACCCCAGTGTGGGGCTACGCCCACCAACTTCTTCTTATTATTTATTAGTCTTCAAGATTCTTACATAAATATGCTCCTGTGCATAAAGCCACAGATCCCAACTTCGTAGAGGACAGGATATATGTGCGCTGTGCACCAGATCCTCCTTCCCAAAACCAGATTGAGGCATAGAGCCAAATCCTTAGTAGCACATAGCCTTACTTTACACAACTAGCTTGCACAAAGCAACTTACAACATCTTTCACTAAGACCACATTACACTTACAACATATTATGCACATAGACCACATCGCCTTCTAGCTAGACTTCTTACATCGCTTAGATACTTATTTATACATTTACAACAAGGCCTAATCATAGGTAAACCCATGGGCCAACAACCCTTAACCCATTACATAAACCCTAGTAAACCATTTGTTGGGTCCAAAATCCCACAAAATAAGTGAGATATCGTGATCTTAGCTTTACCTGGGTGCTCCATCTTCGACCAGCTTGTCAAAGTCCCAAAAGTGGTCAAACACAACTAATGTTTCCTCAAAACTTGGTCAAGGGTCAAAAAGTCCCCAACACTCACTTGTGACACGTCCTGAGTCACTCAGATCTGGGCAACGTTGCTTCAAAGGCATCAAGCTTAGCTTGAGATCCCTCAACTTGTTGCTTCTCCAGAGATTCCTGCTCGACAAACTCTTGAATCATTTTTTCTGTAACAGGCCCTTCCAGGCGTTGTTTCAATGTCGTAACCACTTGGTCTAGCTGTGAGCCTTGTCCTTCAATATCTTCAAAAAGTGTGAAGGATTCATCCTACATCGGATGTAGTCTCTGTGTAGCTTCCATGAATCTGCTCTGGATGGCAGTAATCTGTTGTTGGACTACGCGATGCTCCTGTGATATCTTCATTCGCTCAACCGTAGTGAGTAGCTTCATCTGCGTCTGCATAGTGGATGTCTGCTATTGTGCCTCTTGTAGTTGTGCTTCTAGTTTCCTCATCTCCAGATATTTTGCGAGGTTTTCATAGGATTACGCACTTTGATCAATCAACTACTTACATTTTGAGGTGAGGGCCCTAATTCTTCCAACTGCACACTTGGTGGCTTCCTCCCTCTGATCGTGCACTTCTTGTGGAGTTCTCGACATTTCTTGGATATCTAGCTCTGTTATCCTTGCTTGAAGTTGTTGTATGGCATTAGTGAGCTTACCCATTTACATCTTGATTGAATATGGTTCCTCCTGTGCCAAGCCCGACACAGAGCAAATTGATTTAGTCATTGCTTCTTTGACCGCAGTTTGCTTTGCAAGGAGCTAGTCTTTTTATTTCTGCATCTTCGCATTTTTCTTCTTGAGCATTGCCCGAATTTCATCTTTCTCCTTCTCATAGGAGGTTACATAGGACTGCGCAACTCATAGTTTCTCCATGACCTCCTCCTTTTCTTGCTTCAAGGATTTTGTAGCCTTCTCCTTCTCTTCGTGGACTCGACGAAGTCGAGCCTTTGTTGCATCTTCTAGCCTTCGTAATTGGGCAGGCTCATCCCCCAATTCTACGATCTTCGATGAATATGGTGCAGTAGGTACTGCGCGACTCAAATGGATGGTGTGTTTTATCTCCTTCATCTCTTTATCTATTCTTTCATACAACGTCTCTTTCTTTTCTCCGTATCACTGCAAGATATCCTCTGAAGCATCCTCCATGACTGCGATGATTAAATAGCCATCATCCTATGTGAGCATGGCCTTCATCTTGGTCTTAGTGGTGCACGTATTCTTTCTTGCAAAGAGTTTCTGTGGAGAAACCTTCCTCTTCTTTGATGTTTCGACCTCGATAGGGGGATTCTTCGACGGTGTAACTTCACATTTTACTTTCTTTTCTCCTTCTTACCCTCCTTATTGATTTAATTCATCTCCTCCTCCTCCTCCTGTGGGTGAATCAGGCACATTTTCCTCCGAGGTGCTGTCCTCCTCATCCGTTTCTATGTTCTTCACTTCCTCCTTTTTCTTCTTTTTCTTCGCGCTAGTCTATCTGTCATGCTCAACTTGGGTGACCAAAGGGCTTCCTATGATGTCGAGGTTGGAGAGTTCTACAAACTCAACCGGTACAAGGAACTCAACTAGCCATTCTTTGGTGATATCCTCCATATCTTTGTCGGTCAGCTTATAATAGGACTCCAACTCCTTCTTTCTCTCATCCCTGCACGCAGTGATATAGATAAAGTGTCGATCTGCGTGGAACTTCGCTAGCGGTCTGTACTGGTTTAATGTGTTCGGTGTCATTCATGGAAATACCTCAATAGCATGCTTCAACTATTGGTAGTAGGCATGGAACACAACGTTTGAATGCCACTACTTCGACATATCATTTGTATACCACAAGGTGGAGAACCTCGCGAACAACAACTCTGATGGCTCAACTTCTGGGAATGTCACTCCTTCTGGCATCTGCCAAGCGACAAATGCAATTAATACTAGTAACCAACTGAAATGGAATTCATACCCCTGATCTTGTGCTTCACGAAAGTATTTCTCAAGCTCATTGACAAGGTAACCCGCCCAGTTCATTTGCATACCCTCCACGCACTTCCCAGCGAGTTCTACGATGAACCCTATGACCTGTGTCAGGTGGTTCTTTCTGACGATCTTGCCAGCTATAAGTTGGCAAGTGAGGCACACTGTTCCATCCTAGATAGAATCTACCTTGTAGCCTCGCTTTCCCTTTTCTACATCACCATAATCCTCCTTTATGTGTTGTGCCAGGGAGAGATCTCAAGTCTTCCCTCGGTAGAAGTTATGAGGGTCTAGTCCTTGCATGCTCATACCTGTAATTAAGTGGATCAGTTACAGATCCATAGTAATGTGCCTATCGAGCCACATATACCCTCCATGGTAGCACGAAAAGAGGAGTTTAACACAAGCATTAACCTCCTCATGTCGGCCAGAGTGAGGAATCTTCATTACATTCAGTATTGTCGACTGCGTGAGCTCCCTAATCCACGGTTGGGAGACTATGTGGGGCTTCTTCCCAGTCGTCCTCATCAAATACATATGGGGCACGAGGACGACATAGTTCTTTCTATCACCGAGGTTAAAGTCATTGTTCTTCATAAATGGGATCTGTCCCAACTGGGGTCAAAATATGTGTAACCCCTTCGAGATGTACACAATGATCAACATGTACTCAAAGTCACGTGGGATACTGTCATGGTTAACCATGCCAGCCAAAGACAGTATATAATTTGGCAAGGCCGATGCGATCTTCTTTGCGTTAGCCAAATTGTCGAGGTGCTTGCTTCACTTCTCAGTAGTATGGATAGAACGACATCCAATTGAGGGGGATGCTTGCAGTCCCCCAGTCGTCGACGCCTGTATTCCTATAGACATAACTTTCTTAGCTATGAGTTCCATGAGAATATCCTTCACAGCCTTATCTAACGCAATTGGTTTGCCCGACATTCACACTTGTAAACAAACAGATTGGGTAGGAAAATGGGCAAGCGAGGTAATAAAACAGATGGTGAGATCTAGAAATCACAACATGATATACAATCGATTCTCTATGAGCTTGGATAATCACGAGTGGAAAAAAGTGGTACCGGCGCAGCTTCCGATGAGTTAAATAAGAAAACATTGTAATAGATTCCTCCAACGAGCATGAATGCATCCATCAATGTGAATCTGTCCATTATGGCATGGTCTCAACGGTCCATTCACTCATAAATGTGTTTTCTAGCCATTCAGGGGCATCGTTCTAACGGTCAGGGTGCCTCCAATGGTCATATAGTTTCACTGTGTTGAAGTCCCATTCTACGTGGTTCTACTGTTCCGATGAGGTTCAGGGCCTACAAGCCTGCCTTTTTCGAAGTCTTCTCTGGAACTTCCTATAGTTTTTATAATTTGGATTTCTTCTTACTGATCTTTCTTGCCTTATTTCTTGTGATCTGATTCTTTGGATTCCTCTTTCCATTCTTATTCTTATCTTCTCTTAGCATGGTAGCTTCTCACTTTTGATGTTCTTTCAAAGGGTTCAAAGGTAATACCTCTTCTCTTATTAACTCCAGGGTAGGTATTCTTCTTTATTGCATGGATAGGTCCTTCAAACCTTTTTGTGTTCTTTCAACCTCGACAACTAATTCTATTGACCTATGTTGCTTCGACTTATCCTCTTGTTCTTCTATTAGTCGCTCTATTTTTCTGGCTATGAGGTCCCTTAGTTCTTTCTTTTTCTGTTCTGTAGCTTCCCCCTCTATTTTCCTTCTGTTATGATATTTCTCAATCCAAGTATTTCCTAATAAAAGTGGAAAAGGGGTGTTGTTCTCAACAAATTTAATGACTTCAAATTCTTCTTCAGTCGATGTTTCATGAGCAATCATAGGTATATTAGTAACTCTTCCACATAGGGTTATCATCTTTCCTTTAAAC